>CAUDMG010000830.1:125000-202500 GCA_958450375.1 Homarus gammarus
ACTTGGATAATTTGTAACTTCCTTTGGCTGTGGACTTTCCGGACTCACTGTGTGTAGGTTAACCGTAGATACCTAACCTAACCTAACCTAACCTAACCTAACCTAACTTAACTTAACCTCACCTAACCTAACGTGCAAGCATCATTCTGCCACAAGTTTTTGCCAAGGGTTGCACACATTCTCTCATACCTAAAACATGCTAACTCACTGTCAGGAAAGTCATTTACTGAATTAATATGAGGAGGAAGGGGGAGATGGAAGGGGGGAGGTGAAAGGGGATGAATGAAAGGGGGAGATGGAAGGGAGAAGGTGGAAGGGAAGGGGTGGGTACACTACTCTTTATTTTCGTGGGCTCTAGCGAGGTACCTTTGTGTGTGTGTGTGTGTGTGTGTGTGTGTGTGTGTCCAGAGAGAGAATGAGACAGGGGAGACATGAAGTGAGAGAGAGAGAGAGAATCAGTCTCTAACATCCGGAAAAGAGGAGGAAGGAAGGGTAGGAAGGGTGGAGGAAGAAGAGGTGGAGGGCGGGAGGAGGAAGAGGTAAAATGATGTAAGAAGAGGAAGAGGCGAAGGGGTGGAAGAGTATGAGTGGGATAGGGGAGGAGGGAAGGGGAAGGGGGGGAGGATGTTTTGTTTATGGGGGAGGGGTGAGGGGGGTGGCATTTAGACTGTGCCCTAAGGGAATAAGAGGGGGGAGGAGGGGGGGGGGGGAGCTTGATAAATAGCAGTTCGTGGAAGCCAGAGGGGGGGGGGAGTTGAGGGGACCGGGGGGGGGGGGGGTAAAAAGAAAAGATTGAGGGAAGGAGGGAGGGAAACATTGAGAGGGTTAGAAGGAAGGGGGAATAGGACAAGAGGGAGGGGTTAAAAGGGCAGGAGGGGGGTAAATAGGGAGGGTAAAGGGAGCAGGGGGGAGGGGGCTGTGTTGAGTAATGAAAAAGTGTTCCAGGATCCAGCAGACCAAGAGGCCGCGAAGACGCTCAGACACATTACCTTGAATGATGTACCTTTTTGTTTACCAGAGACGGCTACCTGTAACACACACCTGTACACACCCTCACAGGTGATGTAACACACACCTGTACACACCCTCACAGGTGATGTAACACACACCTGTACACACCCTCACAGGTGATGTAACACACACCTGTACACACCCTCACAGGTGATGTAACACACACCTGTACACATCCTCACAGGTGATGTAACACACACCTGTACACACCCTCACAGGTGATGTAACACACACCTGTACACACCCTCACAGGTGATGTAACACACACCTGTACACACCCTCACAGGTGATGTAACACACACCTGTACAAACCCTCACAGGTGATGTAACACACACCTGTACACACCCTCACAGGTGATGTAACACACACCTGTACACACCCTCACAGGTGATGTAACACACACCTGTACACACCCTTACAGGTGATGTAACACACACCTGTACACACCCTCACAGGTGATGTAACACACACCTGTACACACCCTCACAGGTGATGTAACACACACCTGTACACACCCTCACAGGTGATGTAACACACACCTGTACACATCCTTACAGGTGATGTAACACACACCTGTACACACCCTCACAGGTGATGTAACACACACCTGTACACACCCTCACAGGTGATGTAACACACACCTGTACACACCCTCACAGGTGATGTAACACACACCTGTACACACCCTTACAGGTGATGTAACACACACCTGTACACACCCTTACAGGTGATGTAACGCATACCCTAACGCTAGCAAGGGGGGGTTAGGGTAGGTTATATTCTGTTATATTAGGTTAGATTAAAGTAGGTTTGGTTAGATTCGGTTAGATTAGATTACGTTTTGTTATGTTAGGTTAGGTTAGGTTATATTAAGCTAGCATAAGGGAAATTAAGCCCATAAGTGTATAAGCTGGGGGTGTCTTATCTACATATGCCCCGATTATCATAGGCACAGGTAAACAAGGTGTCGCCGTCACTCAGGTAAGCCTTAAATGTGCTCACAAGGAACAGGTGATGATCCTCTTGTGTAGGTAGAAAATATTCCCAACTTCATAAGAATAAAGTGTAAATATTAACACTGAAAGAAATGGATACTATGAATCTTTTGATCTATTTATATTTGTCTATCTATTTATCGAATCGATCTGTCTATTTTATATCTATTTACGTAAGTATCTATATATTTATCTGTCTATTTGAGTACCCATCTATCTAAACATACTTTTACCTTTATCTGTCTCTCTAAGGATCGATCGATTTATCTATCAAAGTGGTCATCACACGTCAGCGCCTATCAGCACACTTCAGCGTCCGTCACACCAGTTACAAGACACACTGCCCTCTCACCTTGTGTCGGCCTCTGGCATTTAGTTGACCTTTGACACAGGGAACACTAGCCAGTGTTCCCTCTCTCGTCTCCTGACACACTGTATCCCTGAACTCTCCTCGTGGTGACACATGTGACACAGATGAACAGGTGACACAGGTAGCACAGGTGTTAGGTGACACATGTGACACGTGACACAGGTGACACAAGTGACACAGGGGACACATATGAAACAGGTGACACAGAGGACACAAAGAACACAGGTGGTAGGTGACACAGTTGGCAGAGGTGGTTGGGTGTCTCGAGTCAGCTATATCTTTGGTGTCGGAAAAAGATGGCACTGAGTAACTTAGTATTCCTGGCTCATTTTAACACAGTGCAGTACTCAAGTCACACACACACAAGGCCTCCCAACCACCCCACTAGCCTTAACAAACGGGCTAACCTAACCTAACCAGCACAGTGACTGAATGTAACTAGTGTGGTGTATATGCTAAGGTAGGAACCAGACTCACTAAACCGCTTGGAACAATTTGATATTTCTGCTTCTTGTGTTTAAAAGTGTTTTACATATGAAGGTAGAAAGTTAACTAGATTTTCTTTTGTGTAGTCTAAGTGTAAACTGTGTGTAGTTAAGACAAGATTTATGCTTCAGTACACTGATAGGTAAACTAGTAAGTGTATTAAAAACTAGATGTAATGCTTTAGTATACAGGGACTAAGAGCATGACTGAGCGGGTCTTGAGGATGGTTGTGACGCCAACTGTTGCATGGATAAATAGGTGTTCAAGGTTTTTTTGCTTTCTACACCAGCTGCTCACAAGACCTTAATAGTATAGGAGAGAAAATAATTCAGATCAGCGTATGATGACCTCCTCCTACTCCAGATTAATTCACGTGGTGACTAATTACCCTAATGCTAATCTAATTTAATCCCAGCTTAATTCATTTGATAATTAAACACACCTATCACCAACCTAACCTAGCCTAACCCAATCTAACCTAACCTAACCCAACCTAACCTTAACCCCCCCCCCCCCATAAATGATTCGGTCACTTTAATCAACAAGTAAGTGAAAGTGTGTCTCCTAAACCTTTACTGACCACTAGTGTCGGACAATCTGCATCAACGCACACACTTTTACACACACGAGTGGGGAGCGTTTTAGGCACTGGACTTGAGGACCTTCACTTCCTGAACTGTATAGTAAGCATTTACAAACAGGGATGATATTGGAAAAGTCATAGATTCGAACCAGACATTTACATAGGTCTGAAAATATAGGTTTGTAATGTTAAGAGATAGTTTGAGGTGATTGGGTTTTCCAGATTTATTTTTAGCTGTCTAAGATACAAGATGGATAGACAGAGGGCCATTAGAAACTGTCGCTTATATAATGGTCTTCGTCTTCTTCTTCTTCTTCTTCTTCTTCCTCCATTTCAGCCTTCCTATTTCCTTTGTCTCATTCTTCCTCCTTCTTATTCTACCTTCTTGTTTTTTTACTTCCCCTTCACTTCTTCTCATTTCTTTCCTTCCTATTCTCAGATTTGACTTTCACCGGCGATTCTCTGTCTGTCTGTCTGTCTATCTGTCTGTCTGTATTGGTAGTAAAGATGGTCATTAATATGGAGGTAGGAAGGTGAGGAAGACTCGACAACAGGTGCACCTCAACACAGCGTCTTGGGCTAGGTTAACAGGAGCTACTGTATGACTATGTTAATATTTAATAAATTTTATGATTTTTTTTATACCAATTTCAGGTTTATATTTTTGTTGTTGATTTACAAAGAAATTAATGTACAAAATATGAACTTGTTTTGCATTTTTTTTACGATTACATACATACATACATACATACATACATAGTTGTTTATCAATGAGGAAATTCAAGGGTAAAAGTCATAAATTTCTAAAAAAAAAAAGAAAAGAAGAAAAAAAAAAGGTAATTATTTATGCTTTAAAGAGGATCCAAACCTCCTTGAGTCTCTCTATTTATGCTTTAAAGAGGATCCAAACCTCCTTGAGTCTCTCCTGAAACCCTTCCTCGACACAACTATATTTTCCGGTTAAATAAGACCCAGTAATTGGCAACACATTAAAAATAGGTTACAGTTATGACAATTTAAACCCAGACTATTCTAAGTTTCGCCATATTACAGCTTAATTATGTACTAAAATGATCAAAATTATGCAACAGAGATTATTATGTATACAGCAGACATTGTATTTGGTAATTTAATATTTTGTAGATACTGAAGAAGACCTTTGTGCAATGGTGATATATGGCATTTATTTTAGCAGACCAATCATGGGGAGGTATAGACTACTTCCAACCAATCAAGACATACTAGGAAATTATTGACAGTGGTTAAAGTCTCTGGTTGGTCAGGATATAGTGGGGCACCTATTCCTGCTTTTCACCCATTTTTTTATTCTTTTGGTCGAATTCTATAAAAACAAGACCTATTGCAAGACGATTTATATGTTATTGTGTTTATATACTATAAACATAAACCTTATATACATAATCATATAATATATAAAAGACTGATGAACGAGATATGAGTTGGATATTGATCACTATATTGACTTATAGACGAAATGTTAGAGTACAGTACTGTATAATTGTCATGTCGTGACCATGAGGATCAAAGACTTGACTATCACGAATAGCAAATAAAGAAGAAGAAGATGAAGAAGATTAACTGTATACCAACGTTGTTTATTATACATGGTGAATCAATTGTAAACTTGCATAACGATTTTACTAAAGATCTCTCTCTCTCTCTCTCTCTCTCTCTCTCTCTACCAAGTACACCCTCACATCTCTACTTACGGGTTAAAATGCAATATATGAACTTTTTGTGAATTCTGATTCTCTCTTTATAATATCTTGGGTCCTGAGCAGACCGCAGTGTGTTGAATCCCCCACACATTGAAGTTTCTGACGACTCGAGTCCACGGTTCACCTTTCCCGGAAGATACAGACCTTTTATCTCTTTCACTGAAGTGTTCAACCACGAGAGGAGGATAGAAGCCTATACGGGGGATAGACAAAGGAATGGGGGGAGGGACGGAAGACTAGACGGAGGAACTGACGGAGGGAGGGACGGAGGAACGAACGGAGGGAGGGACGGAGGAATGGTGGAGGGACGGAGGAAAGGACGGGGGGAGAGACGGAAGACTAGACGGAGGGAGGGACGGAGGGAGGGACGGAGGAACGAACGGAGGGAGGGAAGGAGTAATGGTGGAGGGACAGAGGAAAGAACGGACGGACGGAGGAACCTCTAGCAACTACATAACCTGATTGGATTGATAGTAAAAATCCAGGTTAGGTGGAATCACTGTCCTGGAACCCCCCCCCCCCTCCTCCTCACCCCCGACAACCCACTCCATACCCCTACCCCTCCACTCCCATCCCCGAACACCACCCCTACACACCCCTCCCCCAACACTCCCCCCCCCCTCACCCCCGACAACCCACTCCATACCCCTACCCCTCCACTCCCATCCCCGAACACCACCCCTACACCCCCCTCCCCCAACACCCCCCTCACCCCCGACAACCCACTCCATACCCCTACCCCTCCACCACCCCTACACACCCCCTCCCCCAACACCCCCCCTCACCCCCGACAACCCACTCCATACCCCTACCCCTCCACTCCCATCCCCGAACACCACCCCTACACACCCCCTCCCCCAACACTCCCACCCACTTCCCCAAACACCACCCACTATTCCTCCCCACCAATACCCACCTACTCACCCTCAGGCGCCAGTCAGGGTGTAGCGGAGAGGCGGCTCGAGATCAGACCCATGAAAACTTCTGATAACAAGTGACGAAATATAAATAAAACGTTGCTTGAATTTTAGGAAATGAAAACAAGAAGAAACTTAAACTAAAAACCAAAAGGAGTTTTATTTATGTGAAGGTTTATACATGTACGTAGTGTATGTATGTATGCATAGGTAAACACACCGATACGTACATGCACACACACACACACAGGTAGAAGGAGCCAGTTAGCAATCTTGTTGACCTTGTGTGTGTGTTACCACAGTTGTCTGACGTTCTGTTCCTCCTCCTTCTTCTCATATTCTTCTTCCTTCTCCTCCTTTTTCTCTTCCTCCTCTTCTTTCTTCCACCCACTTCCTCCTCTTCCTTCTCCTCTCCCCTTCCCTACTTCCTCATTCGTCTTCTTACACCTGTTCCAAATCCTCCCTCTTCTTTAAGCATCTTTTCCTCTCTTGTCCATTTCATCATCATCACTTTTTATCTACTCTTTATCATCGTCATCATTATGTTTCCTCTTATCATCGTCGTCGTCATCATCATCATCATCATCATCATCATCATCATCACTTTCTATCTATCCTTTATCATCATCATAATCATCATCATCATCAACATCATCATAATCATAATCATCATCATCATCATCATCATCACTTTCTATCTATCCTTGATCATCATCATCATCATCATCATCATGACGTATGGTATAAGGACAATGACGGTGATGTTTAAGAGGCGGGTTACATAAACCTCCTTGATACAGCAGCTTATGACGTCAAGACACACACACACACACACACACACACGGATAGCATAGTTCCCCCTGTGTTGTTTGCAACTATCCAAGAGGTAGTTATTAGGTCATTACTGTTGTTAGAGTGCAAAGGTAAACTTGATTACTGAAGTTCGGCCTCACAGTGGAGTACCTCAAGGTGTTGTGTTGACTGCCTTGTTCTTTGTGGTGATGGTGGCGGGAACATTAGGGCTACTACTACTACTATTACTACAGTTATTAATATTAATACAGTCTCCCACAATAGCCACACCTTTGCCAGCATTTTATTACCTTAATATTAAATATCCTAATACATAAGTAGCTATCCTAGCTGTGTTGAATTAGTTCACTGTTAAAAAAATCTTGTAAATTTTACAGAAAATTCACTGGTTATATTTTTGCCAAACATTTTCTGTATAATTTTCAGAGATTCTGTAAATATTTTTGCATAAAATATCTGTTGAATTAACAGATTGGCTGAAGTTATTGGAAGCTCCAACAACTTGTCCCTGAATACGAATTCGCAACTTTCGATTTACAGCAGATACCTACTTTACTGCTAGGTGAACAAGGACCAAGGGGACTAGGAAGAGTGTCCAAACAACTTCCGCCGGCCCGGGAATCGAGGCAAGAGAGGTACCACTCCACCAGAGCCCACCCCACGTGATGATGTGGCGCTCTTTGAAATAATGTAAACAAACACGGACATACGACGAATGTGAAGCACAAACAACCGCCAACCGCATATTCAGTAATTACACATAGAAATAACAGCATTATCATACAATTTTAAAAGTTCTTTGCATCATGAAGTGTATATAGTATGATAAAATGTCAGTTTACAGTATATTAATAATTAAACAAATTGAAACAGAGAAAGAGAGTGTCCGAAATATTTTACAGAACAAAAAAGTAATTCAAATTACTGCGTTTTCCTGGTCGGAAATACAGAAGAAACATGTAAAACATGCTGAATTTTCTAACAGTGTTGAGCAGCAGATCTATGTGGCATTTAGTGACTGTAGCCTCATAGTCAATATCTGCAGCTGTTGTCGGCTTTGGGGCCGAAGCTCTCGTTCCCCTGAGGCAGAGCAAAGCCGACCAAAGGAGAGAGAAGGACAGTCGACATCTCATCCAGGCTGTAACATAACTTCTGGACTGCTGCTTCTGTTCGGAGATCACCTCCGCGAGTCTGGCATAGAAACATCTTCCACTTGGTCCCATCCCACCAGAGGTTGTCAACACTAGAGGAGTGAAGCTGCCTTGATCAATGTTCTGAATTCTCTCCCCGTATGCCTTTATCTTGTCGTTCTCGTTCCTCCCGTGTGTAGCATCGAGAGCTAAGTTACGGTGACATGCGGCCATGGGATAAAAAATCCTGATGTCGAAGAAGGTTCGCTGTCCCAGAGTCCAGAATCCTCGAGCACTGACGTCAACCCTGGCTTCGTTGGATGTTTTGAAGTCCTATGTTGGAAAATCTCACCGTCCAATGGAAGGAGGGTCGGTTCTACCCTGACATCATGGCAGATATCCTTCAACATATTTGTTGTGAGATCCCTTACTTCGTCATGCCTCATGCATATGAAGCCCCTTTTCTTGCACACCATGGCTACTACTACTACTATTACTACTGCTATTATTACTACTACTACTATTTCTACTACTACTACTATTTTTTTAATGGCCTCCAGCCTCCCCCAATATCCATACCTTCGTCATCATTATATTACTACTACTACTACTATTACTACTACTATTGCTATTATGCTATTATTTTATTACTACTACTACTACTTCTGCTACTACTACTACTACTACTACTACTACTTCTACAGTTAGGTGACAATCCCTAATCAAGAATAAAATTAACATAAAACAATTACTTATTTTCCTATTTGTTAACTTCAAAAGGAATAAACAAAAGAATATACGAATAATGAAAGAAAAAACAGAAAGAACGAAACAAGACAAAATTAAAGTTAAATAAAATAGAGAAACATGGAAAGAAATGGAAGAACAAACTACAAGGTCAAAGAAGAACAAGAGCAAGTATTGAGATCAAAATAATGACTCCAGGAATAGGAAAGAGTTGGCCTGGCGGAACACTATTGGGCAGCTTACCATAAAGGGAGGAAGGGAGAGTGGGGGAGAGGGACGGAGAGAGAAGGGGGAGGGAGGGACAGAGGGAGAGAGTGAGAGGGGGAGAGAGGGGGGAGAAAAGGGTACCTGGTGTTCTAATTAGCCAAACGTGTGTGTGTGTGTGTGTGTGTGTGTGTGTTGTTCATCTTGGTGTGAACAATTGTACTGTTCAGTCGGGTGTTCATCCTTGGCCACGTGGACTAGTCTGCTCTCTAAAGCGATGAGGTCAAGCCTGTACGGGTCAAAGGTCAGTGGTATGTGTTGGTCAATGTGGGTGTGTAGGTGTTGGTGTGGGTGACAGACTGACCTAGCAGCTGATGGGGATCACTTTCAACCGAGGGAGACTTGTAGGGTAAGACTTTTCAGTGTGGTGTAAAGATAAAATAATCCCCACTACAGTAAGATCTGCTCACCATCACCACTACAGTAAGATCTGCTCACCATCACCACTACAGTAAGATCTGCTCAAAATCACCACTACAGTAAGATCTGCTCAAAATCACCACTGCAGTAAGATCTGCTCAACATCACCACGATAGTAAGATCTGCTCAACATCACCACTGCAGTAAGATCTGCTCAACATCACCACTGCAGTAAGATCTGCTCAACATCACCACTACAGTAAGATCTGCTCACCATCACCACTACAGCAATATCTGCTCAACATCACCACTACAGTAAGATCTGCTCACCATCACCACTACAGTAAGATCTGCTCAACATCACCACTACAGTAAGATCTGCTCATCATCACCACTACAGTAAGATCTGCTCAACATCACCACTACAGTAAGATCTGCTCAAAATCACCACTGCAGTAAGATCTGCTCAACATCACCACTACAGTAAGATCTGCTCACCATCACCACTACAGTAAGATCTGCTCAACATCACCACTACAGTAAGATCTGCTCACCATCACCACTACAGTAAGATCTGCTCACCATCACCACTACAGTAAGATCTGCTCAACATCACCACTACAGTAAGATCTGCTCACCATCACCACTACAGTAAGAGCTGCTCAACATCACCACTACAGTAAGATCTGCTCAACATCACCACTACAGTAAGATCTGCTCAACATCACCACTACAGTAAGATCTGCTCAACATCACCACTACAGTAAGATCTGCTCAACATCACCACTACAGCTACAACACATACATAAACATACAACATATTTCTATTATCATTCCATTTTCAATCATTTTCTCTATCTCTTTGTAATTCCCTTCTTCTTCCCCCTTATCATATTCTATTTTATCTTCACGTTCTTCATCTTCTCACAGTTATCATCTACGATTGTGTGTGTTGACAACCTCTCCTGGTGTGTCTCAGTGTAGGCTGAGGAGAGATCAACACACCTCTCATTTATTCGTTTTCTTTGATTCGTGGTAATGATTAGCATAAAATTGTAATATTAAACTAAATAAATCAAATTATTTTTATTAATCAATCGAATGATTAGCTTGTGAATTAGCATAAGATAGTGAGATTTAATAGTTGATTAATGTAAAATAATTATACCTAACAAGGAAAATTTAGTTGTTTTTCTTATTAACATTAAGAGCATAAATTGACGTCAAAAGTATTACTATAAAGATTCGTTTATGTTTTTAAGAGTTTGTTGTCAATCTTGTTATTGTTTTCTGATGTAGTCTTTAGTGATATTTAAGTTGCAGCTTCTTCCTAACTGAGTGACTGTGGGTAAGGTAGCCTCTGTGACCAGACCTATGGGAAGAGTCATACTCGTCGGTCATCAACAGCTGACCCTATGTTCTAAAAGTAGATCAAAAGCTTTTCAGAATGGGTAAAATTGGGTCCTACTAGGTTTGATGGTCAGTTATGGGTAGTGTGGATATAGTACACGCCAGCCTAAGATAAAATGAGTGTGACTTGTGCTATACTGATCTACCTTCACTACCCCGACTACAAACTAAGGTACCCCTTTACAGTTGGGGGACTTGGGAGTACCTCGGGGGTGTACCAGCAACCATTAAGACACTAGAACCGAGACCATCTACACCCCTCTAACACGAACCAGTGAACCTCAGGACGGGAGACGAACGCTGTACCCACTCGGCCGCCGCATCCCACGAAAAATAGGTTAATGTGAGTTAATATATTAACTTTATCCATCCCTAACATTATTCAGTCTTCCGAAATGATGTTAAAATAACCTTTGAACAACACATTACTATTTAGATGTGGATAAATGCATAAATAAATCAACACTTATGAATGTTAAATTAGTATCCAGAAGTTAAATTATATATTGAGAATTTAACACAATCATACATAAGATAAACTGTATATTGGAAAATTAACACATGAAGTTAAAATATGTATCCAAATGTTTAATTAATGTGTTGGGGGAAAAAAAAACAGGTCTATATTTTTGTTAAGGGAGGGTCAGGGTCCACCGGGGATGAATAACCTTAGAGGTCAATACATCATCTGGACAGTTTTCTAAATCTTAAAACTAGTTTACGAGTGTGAGAAAAACTTGAGGCTGCTAGTAGTATTTAACAATCCTGTCTAACGAAGTAATGAACGAAGGTACAGTCTGGTGTAGTTTGATCTTATTAATATTTTAGAGTGTTGAGTAATGTGATTCTTGGTCATTTGAAGGAAATCTGTTTATATTAGTTTACCTTTTAAACATGAAAACAAAGTCACTGAACTTGAACTGAATTACGAGAAGATTATAACCCCTAGCTAATTTCACTTGATGATTAAACACCCTAACCTAACCTAACCTAACCTAACCTAACCTAACCTCCAGGAAGCGTTAGGGTGTTAAATCAACAGGTGATATAATCTGGCGGTGTAGCTCGGTGTTAAGAGCATTCGCCACCGCATACGAATGTTTAAGGGTTAGATTCCTGACTAGACTAGGTTCACACACACACACACACACACACTCACCGATGACAATACTCTCTCGATAACAGTGAAACTCAGACAGACGTAATATGAACCCAAGGTTTATACTCTCACTTGATAATGAAGGCCATTGATCTAGTTCACATAAGAGAAAATCAATATTATCCCCCAAAACAAAACAAAACAACAACAACAAACAAACATACATTTACTGATGGTAATAATGATAAAAAACAACAGAGAATTAAGAAAGTTGTAATAAAAGAGACGAAGTGACGTGAGAATGATTTTTATTACGAAGTAAAAGTAGTCAGGTGACCCAGCTGCGTCATAACACTGTCAAGGGGCCACAGCACTGTCAAGGGGCCACAACACTGTCAAGGGGCCACAGCACTTTACGGTGACAACTAATCAACTGTCATAAGACCTTGTTAAATATCCATACACCAGTTTGGCCATAATCCACCACTAATTAATTATTAGTGTTATTATGTGGATAAGTTCCTGACACACGGACGAACAGACGGACGGAGTTGGTGATAAAGGCGGTGACAGGGGCAGCTGGTGACCGGGGCAGCTGGTGACAGGGGCAGCTGGTGACAGGGGCAGCTGGTGATTGGGTCAGCTCTCTTAGTGTGTGTGGAGAAAGGAGGTCCAGCCACTTCCCTAAGAGAGGAGAGAGGTGGTGTAGGGTGTGGTGTGTGTGTGTGTGTAGAGGAGAGGAGGTGTAGGGGTTTGAATATGAACTGAATTTTGTCGCGGACCGCAGATAGTTTACTGTGCACTCCACACTCCTGCGAATGGTAACGCAAAAAAGATTACAAAGTAAAGAACACAAAGGGTGTTTATCAAACCCAAGTATTCAGGGTATTATGACATTGACCGTTACAGTGTATATCTAGTTCGGTACACAGAAGTTTACTTAGATACTAGATGTGAAGTGTGGATACAGCCTTAATGTATCAACTGTCTTCCCATCAGAGATAAAGTGCTGTCATTCCATAAACAGTCTGGTTGGATTTGTCTCTAAAAGGGTCCGTATTTTCACAGTCTAAGACGTAGTGTTGGAGTGTGTGGCCATATGTCTGGCCGCACACTCTACATTTAGTTTTGTTCACATCTGCCTGAGGGACATACTGCCAGAGGTATTACTCATATAATCTGAACATAATCTAGAGGTTTAAACATCCTATAATCTAGTAATCTTGTTAATCGTTCCAAACACACGTTTAACAGTCCTAGACTGTATTCA
Source organism: Homarus gammarus (assembly GCA_958450375.1). NCBI lineage: Eukaryota > Metazoa > Arthropoda > Malacostraca > Decapoda > Nephropidae > Homarus > Homarus gammarus. The sequence goes on from CAUDMG010000830.1 coordinate 138,196, forward strand.
ACAGTGTCATTATTGGACGCGAGTTTAGCTAAGGAATCATCTCTATCATGTTGAATGAGGCCTATGTGAGAGGGGATCCACAACAGCTTGATCCTGATACCCTCGTCAACAAGACACACATGCTTGTGTCTGGCTTCAGAGACAAGCGGGTGACATTCTGAGTTTAGGATATCAAGACCAAGTAGTGAGGATAAGGAGTCAATGATGATGAGGGTGTCAGTGGCAGTGTCTTCAACAAGTTTCAGGGCTGTGAGTATGGCAAATAGTTCAGTTTGTAGAGTGAATGACCGGTTACTAATTCTAGTTCCTTTCTCCATTACATTACCGTTAAGCTGGGTCACAATGACAGCACTTCCAGCCCTCCCACAGACAGTGTTAAGAGAGCCGTCAGTGTAGATGGTCTGTGTGATGTTATTTTCAGTCTGTGTAGGAGGTGTAGGGTGTAATGTGTAGTGGGGGGTGTAGGGTGTAATGTGTAGTGGGGGGTGTAGGGTGTAATGTGTAGTGGGGGGTGTAGGGTGTAATGTGTAGTGGGGGGTGTAGGGTGTAATGTGTAGTGGGGGGTGTAGGGTGTAATGTGTAGTGGGGGGTGTAGGGTGTAATGTGTAGTAGGGGGAGTAGGGTGTAATGTGTAGTGGGGGGTGTAGGGTGTAATGTGTAGTGGGGGGTGTAGGGTGTAATGTGTAGTGGGGGAGTAGGGTGTAATGTGTAGTGGGGGTGTAGGGTGTAATCTGTAGTGGGGTACGGGGGGGGTGAAGGAAGAGTAGAAGGTTAACGTAAATATGATATAAGTGAAAGGAACAAATCAGGAATAAAGCAGAGAGGAAGAAGAGGAATAAGAGAAGACACATCGTAGAAAACAAGAAGAAAAGGGGCTAGGAGCAGAAGTAGGAAGAGTAACGGGACTAGAAGAAGAAGAGAAAGAGGAAAATGAAAGGAAGGAAGACTTGGAGGTAAAAGTACAAGGTGGAGAAGAAGAAGTTGTAGGAGGATGAGTAGAAAAATAGAAAGGAAATACGAGGAAGAAAGGGAGAAGAAAGAATACCGAGGAGGAAGAAGAAGAGGAGGAGGAGGAGGAGGGGGAGGAAGCCATTTTCTGGTTGCTCTCTTCCAGTTCCACCGCTAAAAGGTCAACTCGCTCCGGGGTGTCTACTAACCTGTGAGTGTGCGTAATAATAATAGTAATTAACAGTTTATTAAGATAACATGGCAGCCCGAAGGCTGAAAATATACAATAAACGGAGATGATAAGTTACATATGGTGAAATTGGGGAGTGGGTCACTTGATTGACAAAAGCTTTCAGTACATAAATATAAGACAGATAAAGTCAACATATAGATTAGCTATAGGTCTGGTACTGTGGGAGCTGGTCTGTTCTTGTGACCTGATATTGGTGTCTGCTGTCTGGATGGCCGTCGCACCTGGGTGCTGAGCCGCTCCCCCACCACAGCTCCAGATGTTTAGCACATCCACCATGTGGTCCGGGTAGGTCCTTCAGCTCACACAGGGTGTTGGAGATGGTTCTTGTTCCTCATTTGACGTAGTTGGGAATTCTTAATTCCTCACCTGGGTGGAGTAGGGAGTCCTCATTTCTCTCCTGATGTAGTTTGGAGTCTTTCTTGCCTTCTCATCCAGTGTTGGTGGTGGCGAGTGTACGGCGGGCAGGATGTGTTAGGTCTGCATCAGGACAACATTGACCGCTAAGTACGATTGTTGCTCTAACAGTTGTTTCTTTGTTTTGAGTTGAAATTGCCACTTTTGTATATCACTTGTGAGTTGATCGTCAATCTTTGCACTATACTGTTGGTGGGAGGATGTTGATAAATCCAGATGGGGAGGAGGAGATGAGGAAGGGGAAGGACCCGACAGACCAGGCTGGCAGCTGTCTCCATGGTCAACAGACCACGGGAAGCGCCGACGTCCTCACCCTATTTGGGTGTGTATAATCTTACGTCAAAAGGTTCATCGCTAATATGTAACTCACGTCCAATATATTCACTCCTCCAAACACTTACACTTGATCGTCTGGGTAGCAAGGGGTTTCAGATTGTAGGTCGCTCAGGTAAAATTTCAGGTAGCGTGTAAAGGTCAATTAGTGGTTAGAGAGATCAACGCCTGCGAGTCATTCATGTTAAGCATACAAAAGAGAGAGAGAGAGAGAGAGAGAGAGAGAGAGAGAGAGAGAGAGAGAGAGAGAGAGAGAGAGAGAGAGAGAGAGAGAGAGAATATCAAGTGCGGGAGCTGTGTTGAGTCGTTTGCTGTATAACAACTATGGAAAGATTTACAAGGGTTGGATTAGATTAGGTTAGGTTAGCTTAGGTTAGGTTATGTTTTCATTGCAGTGAGTAACGTTTATTCTGCATTCAATTCTCAGCGACACAGGAAAGGTCTTATAAGACTTGAGATTCTTGGAAAAATTAACACCACCTCACATTCTCTTGGGACACACAGTACTATCTTGGGACACACAGTACTATCTTGGGACACACAGTACTATCTTGAGACACACTGTACTATCTTGGGACACCCTGTACTATCTTGGAACACACAGTACTATCTTGGGACACACTGTACTATCTTGGGACACACTGTACTATCTTGGGACACACTGTACTCTCTCAACATTCACTACCACCTGACAGTTCCTAAGGCCAGTTCTCTACCACAGCCGAGTCTTGCCTCAATGACTGTCTCGTCTCCGGGTCAACAGTGAAGGATGGGTTGGCAAAACTCCGCACGACACCTAACGTCTGTGTGTGTGTGTGTGTGTATATGCCGTCATCATGGTCGAGGCTTCAGGTAAAACCCACACTAGTTTTGAAACACGCGTATTTTCCGTTCTGAGTTACAAATATAAAAATGTCTGACCGGCCACAAGAATCACTAATGTCGGAATATTCTGATTGGTTTTTATTTATTGTTATTTTCACTTGTGTGTCTGTGTATTTTTGTTCCATTATGGGTTTGTGTAAATGAAATCTATGGTATTTTATCGTCGTTTTGGGGAGTGGTTTAGGTACCCGAAGCCTGGATAATTGCTAGGAACATCTGGCAACTATAAGGGAATGTTGTGAGAAGGTTACCGCCTGAGGAGCGTCAGTGGTGTGCAGGACCACGTCGAGGAAGGAGTGTTGCAATATTGCCCTTCAGTCAACAGGTGTGTGTGTGTGTGTGTGTGTGTGTTCTTCAGCTTATTGTGAACGTCCTTTTGTTTATATTTTTATTTATGTTCTTGTCAATAACGGATACAGGTACAAGATATAAACATTGTCTGTCTGTCTATCTGTCTGTCTGTTTATCTGTCTGTCTGTATGGCCACGTCTTCGTTTGTAGAAAATCCGAATCCTGATTACACGAACCCAACATTCTTTAACGTAATTTTCATTGGTATTAATGTCAGTAAATATAATCGTAAGATAACATAGAACAGTGTGTGTGACCGACTTGTTCTTCGTCCTTGTCCTTGTTGCAGTCAGCCTCAGAACACAGCGAGGACGAGTCTCTTGTTAAAAACTTGATCAGACAAAAATGTGTTCGGGGATACACCGCGTGTTCGAAATCTGACGTTATTTGTGATTGTTTGACAGGTTTTGAAACAGTGTACTGTAGGTTGGGCTGGATAAAGAAACAAAAACAATCTTTCCAAATTACCATCAATAATTTAGGTTTGCAAAGTGTGTGGAAAATATATAATAAACCAGTGTGTTAAATACGAATTACTTTTATGAAAATTTGAAGAAAAAAAAATGACAATAAGTGTTTTAGAGGCATAAACAGGTGTGTATTGTAAACCATATACATCGTGCATCATGGAGTGTGATTTATATTGCGTTGTGAATTGAAAAACTGAAGACAAAAATAATTGGTCTATTATGTGTTATACTCGTGGGGTCGTAGTTCAAGGTGTAGTCGTGGTTGTAATGGTAGTTGTGGGTGTAATGGTAGTCGTAGTAGTAATGGTAGTCGTGGTTGTAATGGTAGTCGTGGGTGTAATGGTAGTCGTAGTAGTAATGGTAGTCGTGGTTGTAATGGTAGTCGTGGGTGTAATGGTAGTCGTAGTAGTAATGGTAGTCGTGGTTGTAATGGTAGTCGTGGGTGTAATGGTAGTCGTAGTAGTAATGGTAGTCGTGGTTGTAATGGTAGTCGTAGTAGTAATGGTAGTCGTGTCTGTGGTCGTAGTTGTAGTTGTAATAGTAATCGTAGTCGTGGTAGTAGTTGTAATAGCAATAGTAGTCGTGTTTGTAATAGCAGTAATTATAGTGTTCGTACTAAAGGGGTTAACATCGCATTAAAGGGGTTAACATCGCACGTAAAGGGTTAACATCACACTAAAAGGGTTAACATCACACTGAAGGGGTTAACATCGCACTTAAAGGGTTAACATCACACTAAAGGAATTAATTAACAGACAGGTAACCACGGCAGTTGTGTATTTCTACTGACTGACAGAGGCGAAAGAGTGCTATAGAGTGCAAATCATGCTGAGGGGATTAACATGTATATATGTATGTATGTATGTTGTATGTATGTATGTATGTATGTATTGATAGAATTCATTAATACTGTATAATTTGAGAATCCAGGAAGAGGAAATGAATGCATGAAGGAAGGAAGGAATCAAAGAAAAAAGAAAAAAAGAAAGAGGAAATACCCTGGTAAATATCATATCTATGTGTGTTGCGACACATAAGTGTATCTTTCAAGTAATCAGTACCAACTACTGTACGGCCTCAAGTTCCAACCACGGCTTCAAGCTCCAACCAACCACGCCCTCAAGAACCAAGCAAGGCCTCAAGAACCAACCAACCACGCCCTCAAGAACCAAGCAAGGCCTCAAGTTCCAACCACGGCCTCAAGAACCAACCACGGCCTCAACAACCAACCAAGGCCTCAAGAACCAACCAACCACGCCCTCAAGAACCAACCAAGGCCTCAAGAACTAACCAACCACGCCCTCAAGAACCAACCAAGGCCTCAAGAACCAACCAACCACGCTCTCAAGAACCAACCAAGGCCTCAAGAACCAACCAACCACGCCCTCAATAACCAACCAAGGCCTCAAGAACCAACCTACCACGCCCTCAAGAACCAACCAAGGCCTCAAGAACCAACCAACCACGCCCTCAAGAACCAACCAAGGCCTCAAGAACCAACCAACCAAGGCCTCAAGAACCAACCTACCACGCCCTCAAGAACCAACCACGCCCTCAAGAACCAACCAAGGCCTCAAGAACCAACCAACCACGCCCTCAAGAACCAACCAAGGCCTCAAGAACCAACCTACCACGCCCTCAAGAACCAACCACGCCCTCAAGAACCAACCAAGGCCTCAAGAATCAACCTACCACGCCCTCAAGAACCAACCACGGCCTCAACAACCAACCAAGGTCTCAAGTTCCAACCACGGCCTCAACAACCAACCAAGGCCTCAAGTTCCAACCACGGCCTCAACAACCAACCAAGGTCTCAAGTTCCAACCGCAACACTATATACGGATCGTGTGTCCTAAGCTCACAGCACTAGAGGCCAGAGGACGTGTGAACAACCTCTAAACAAGACGTACCCTGAGGGTCGACGCCATAATGAGTAGTGGCGTCCGAAATCTTACTGAAGTTGCTACTGCAGTGTTTACCGAGTCTCCCCGCTACAGGTGTACAGTACAGCCTCTTCTCGCTACAGGTGTACAGTACAGTCTCTGCCCGCTACAGGTGTACAGTACAGCCTCTTCTCGCTACAGGTGTACAGTACAACCTCTTCCCGCTACAGGTGTACAGTACAGTCTCTCCCTGCTACAGGTGTACAGCACAGCCTCTCCCCGCTACAGGTGTACAGTACAGGTTGGAGAAATATTTGCCACTTTGGGACACGGCAAAACCGAAACAGGCGAACTACGGGATTTGTGGCTTCTGCTTAACCTACCCTAACCTACCCAAACCTGCCCTAACTAGCGTGCAATAAAGGTTCTGGGCAGGTGTTCGACGTTGGACCCTTTTAATCTACATGAAACTGCCTTTTGTCCCAAAGTGATCGACTCTTGACCACTTTTCTCTCACCTCACCAGTTGGTCACAGTTCTGTCTTACCTCGTCTGATTGGTGGAGGTGCTGAGGTCTTTTATTGCACGAGAGAGAGAGAGAGAGAGAGAGAGAGAGAGAGAGAGAGAGAGAGAGAGAGAGAGAGTACCATACCTTTTGTGTGTTTTAGTGTGAATCTATTTATACAACCACGAGTACTATAGTGGCGTCTGAGTCAACCACGAGTACTATAGTGGCGTCTGAGTCAACCACGAGTACTATAGTGGCGTCTGAGTCAACCACGAGTACTATAGTGGCGTCTGAGTCAACCACGAGTACTATAGTGGCGTCTGAGTCAACCACGAGTACTATAATGGCGTCTGAGTCAACCACGAGTACTATAGTGGCGTCTGAGTCAACCACGAGTACTATAATGGCGTCTGAGTCAACCACGAGTACTATAGTGGCGTCTGAGTCAACCACGAGTACTATAGTGGCGTCTGAGTCAACCACGAGTACTATAATGGCGTCTGAGTCAACCACGAGTACTATAGTGGCGTCTGAGTCAACCACGAGTACTATAGTGGCGTCTGAGTCAACCACGAGTACTATAGTGGCGTCTGAGTCAACCACGAGTACTATAGTGGCGTCTGAGTCAACCACGAGTACTATAGTGGCGTCTGAGTCAACCACGAGTACTATAGTGGCGTCTGAGTCAACCACGAGTACTATAATGGCGTCTGAGTCAACCACGAGTACTATAGTGGCGTCTGAGTCAACCACGAGTACTATAGTGGCGTCTGAGTCAACCACGTGTACTATAGCGGCGTCTGAGTCAACCACGAGTACTATAGTGGCGTCTGAGTCAACCACGAGTACTATAGTGGCGTCTGAGTCAACCACGAGTACTATAGCGTATACCCAACACACCCAACAACGGGAAATACGTCATTGGAACGCGATACCTGAACACAATTACAACCACGACACTATGTTAGGGTTACAACACGTGGTAATAATGACACTAAGGTGAAGAGGTGAAGGGTGTGTATCAGAGGACGATGGTTTAACCTTTTGAGGACGATGGTTTAACCCCTTGAGGACAATGGTTTAACCCTTTGATGACGATGATTTAACCTTTTGAGGACAGTGGCTTAACCCTTTGAGGACAATTGTTCAACCCTTTGAAGACGATGGTTTAACCTTTTAATGACAATGGTTTAACCCCTTGAGGACGCTGGTTTAACCCTTTGAGGACGATGGCTTAACCCTTTGAGGACGATGGCTTAACCCCTTGAGGATGATGGTTTAACCCTTTGAGGACGCTGTTTAATCTTTTGAGGACGCTGGTTTAATCCTTTGAAGACGATGGTTTAACCCCTTGAGGACGTTGGTTTTTCTAATCGGTATACACGCGAATCAGAGCGTCATGTGGGTTGCTCCGTTAACTCATTCTATTTATTAGTAAAATCATCATACCGCTTCACACACAATCCTGGTCGAGGTGAAAGTGAATACTGGTTTGGTCGGCCGGGAGCAGGAGGAGGAGGAGGAAGAGAAGGAGGAGGTGGAGGAAGAGGAGGGTGAAGGGGGACGAGAAGAAGGAGGTGGAGGAAGAGGAGCGGGAGAAGGAGGAAGAGAAGGAGAGAGTAGGGGAAGAAGAAGAAGAAGAAGAAGAAGAAGAAGAAGAAAAAAAAGAAAAAAACATTATTCTAACACCAAGACATAACTGGGAAAAATTACTAAATAAAATGTAAACAATGATTTATGTGCGCGAAAAACGTAGAGAATAATCAACAACCTTCACTACCTCTTACACAGACAGCCAGGTATGCTTGGGTATATACGTCACAAGAGAAGAAGTATACCTGTATAACTGGTTTTTACGTGGTTATACTCTCGCCAAAGACCAGAGAAGATTAGCGAATATACTGTATAAGAGGAAAAATAGGCTAGTATATTCTTTTATGGTTATGATTTATAATCCCTGAAAGACCTTCCTGTGGGGGTATATCGTCGAGATTAAGGATCTGTTTTGTTCGATGACCTGAAGAATGGACACCCTCAGATTATATCACCTGAAGAATGGACACCCCCAGATTATATCACCTGAAGAATGGACACCCCCAGATTATATCACCTGAAGAATGGACACCCCCAGATTATATCACCTGAAGAATGGACACTCCCAGATTATATCACCTGAAGAATGGACACCCCCAGATTATATCACCTGAAGAATGGACACCCCCAGATTATATCACCTGAAGAATGGACACCCCCAGATTATATCACCTGAAGAATGGACACCCCCAGATTATATCACCTGAAGAATGGACACCCCCAGATTATATCACCTGAAGAATGGACACCCCCAGATTATATCACCTGAAGAATGGACACCCCCAGATTATATCACCTGAAGAATGGACACCCCCAGATTATATCACCTGAAGAATGGACACCCCCAGATTATATCACCTGAAGAATGGACACCTTAATGCTAATACCTGGGTGTCTAAACGTCACGTGTTCCCAATATTTACCTGTCTAACCAGCGTGTGGACAGGTAGACGCCCCTCCCATCTGTGGCGATACGGCTATACCTAATAGTACTAGCATATGGGTCAGGTTATACTCACATCACCTGTCTTAATTAAGGAATATAGGTATGTGTCTTTAAGGTCTGTGTTTTGGTTGGTCAGCTGTTCAAACATAATAACCAAGCACCAGTACACACACACACATACACACACACACACACACACACACACACAACCTCGGACCTTTACGTGTGTGTGTGTGTGTGTGTGTGTGTGTGTGCATGTGTGTGTGTGCATGTGTGTGGTAGTGACATTTTAGACTTTCCCCTCAAGGTCAAACGTAACCAAGAATGTCTTACGATACATGGATGAGTTACCTACAGTGTAATTGCAAATAATATGAAGGTGTAACTGAGGAGGTGTGTAGTGAGAGAGAGAGAGAGAGAGAGAGAGAGAGAGAGAGAGAGAGAGAGAGAGAGAGAGAGAGAGAGAGACGTGGAGGCGACTAGGGAGATCTCAATGCCAACAGAAAGTGATCTAACCAGTACTCTGTGTGTGTGTGTGTGTGTGTGTGTGTGTGTATTTTCCCTTGACTTCTACCTACGTTACTATTACCTGTACTAATGACCTGTGAGACGGGGAATACCCAGGCTAGGGAAAACATACTTGTCAAAAAGTTAACAAATAATGACTTTGGCTTCACCTTCGTTCGTCTTTGTATAGCGAATAATCTTTAATGTCTGTGGTAAATTTAGTCTTCAGTATACTATCAAGGTAGCCTGTGGTAAACTTAGACTAAAGTATACTATCAAGGTAGCCTGTGGTAAACTTAGACTAAAGTATACTATCAAGGGAGCCTGTGGTAAGCTTAGACTACAGTATACTATCAAGGTAGCCTGTGGTAAGCTTAGACTACAGTATACTATCAAGGTAGCCTGTGGTAAATTTAGTCTACAGTATACTATCAAGGAAGCCTGTGGTAAACTTAGACTACAGTATACTATCAAGGTAGCCTGTGGTAAACTTAGACTACAGTATACTATCAAGGTAGCCTGTGGTAAACTTAGACTACAGTATACTATCAAGGTAGCCTGTGGTAAACTTAGACTACAGTATACTATCAAGGTAGCCTGTGGTAACGCCCCTATCACGACTGTCTGCCGCTACGGTCTGGTTGTGGCATGACTCAGGCATACGGGCGTGACGTCATGGTGGCAAATGGACGATTGTTTTATCATACTGTGCCCTTCAACAGTCGTCTTCTCTCCACGACTCACCACTGACTAAAACAACTCGCGACTCAGACCTCCTGGTAGTTATACATCACCACACCTGTTTTATATCTTGGGTAATTAGTGTGATTCTGACACACCTGTGGTCAATTATCGTCGTTAAGGATTCAAGGTAGCGTGTTGTTATAAAAGTGTATTGTAATCTCTGTACCTGTAGTGTAGATGACGTCTCTATTTTTGTCATTCTTTTATGAAATACACTTAGTTGGTTTTGAGACTTAAACTGGTTAAGGGTAGAGAGATAGACAATAAATATCACAAATGAAATAAAAATCGAAGTTTTGGCGATAAATGATGAAGTGTTTTGTGTGGCAATGATGTAAACAACGATATTTATTTACACACACACACACACACACACACATACTCAAACTGGCATGCAATGATTCTAATGATGCCTGGTTGCTCAAATTCACTCAACAACCCCAAATTCATGCAATATTCTGTTACGACAATATGAGTGGAATCGTAAAGTAATTTAGTCATTAGGTTATAAAAACACTTTAGAATTACAAGGAAAATGAAATGTTCGACGGATAACTACGAGAAAGTTTTTTCAGGAAGTAAGAGGAGAAAGGAATGAGTGGGAGGCAGAACCAGTGTCGGATTTAGGAGTGTTCAGAGTGTGTGGCAGAACGGGGCCCACAGACATCTGAACTGTACAGGGGCCCACACATCTGGATTGTACAGGGCCCTCACACATCTGGATTGTATAGGGCCCCTACACGTCTTGACTGTACAGGGCCCCCACACATCTGGATTGCACAGGGCCCACACATGCCTAAATTCGGTTCTGGGGAGATCACTTATACAAAGGAAATGAAGGAGGAATTTTGAAACAAGGAGAGAGAGGGTTAATGCATAATAAGAGGGGAGAGAATGAACAAATATCAACTGTTTTGCCATATTCTTTCCACGACATATTTTAACCCAGGTCCATTTTAACCCAACAGACAGGAGTAAGAGAAGCCACAGTGATAGGAAGATGAGCCGGTGGTCGTGGATGGTGGTGGCGGTGGTGGCAGCCCTGCAGAGAGGTGGTCCGCTAGGGGCTCAAGGCATACCTGTCGAGGAGATGGAAGAGCTACATGTGGCGCGTGTCATCCGTCAGATCAGCTTCCCAGGTAGGTGTTGTGCGTGTGTGTGTGTGTGTGTGTGTGTGTGTGTGTGTGTGTGTGTGTGTGTGTGTGAAACAGATGCATAAATTTAGGCAGAAATGCAGCAACAAACTACTACCTAGTTTTGATGTTACTGTGCCTGACTCAGCATCACCACCTACCATTATCAACACACACAAAAATCTCCCCTCCCCCCCTTCCCGGGAATCCCATGCAAGAGTCAGGATGAGAGGGTGATTTTCGCTTTAAATCAACAGGGGATTTTCCAGTTCAGATTGACGGTCTTCGCTTGACTTATTTTCTTTACAACACACTGGTCTCTTCCCAGAATGATCATACAAGTGTGGAAGGATCTTGGGAAGCTTCAGCGGGATCAGGATCTCTCGGGGGAAAACCTTAGCTACTTTTATCTGGGTAATAATTGATGTGAGATAATCTTTTTTCCGCTGTTTGGGAGGTGGGGGTGGGAGGGGGGTTGGGGGGGTGTGGTCGCAAAGTTTTCCACATTGGCATTATTTACCCCCTTCCCTCCATCCCTCCTCCTCCCCTTCCTTTCCTTTTCCCCTCCACTCCCCTCCCTTCATTTAATCCTCCCCCCCATTCCCCTACCCCTCTCTCACTCTCCAATTCCACTTACCCTTCTCCATTTCCCCCCAGTTCTTTTTACCCGTTCCCCTTCCCACTCCCTCTCCCCCCCTCTTCCCACCTCCATCCTCCAACACTCGTTATCTCCAGCACTCGTTATCTCCCCAACACTGGTTATCTCTCCAACACTGCGCCACCAATTGGTCTCCAGGATATATTAAGTCATAAAAACAAAAACTTCAAAGCATTATTTCACTTATTTTCAGGTGGAGGACAAAATGGAGGTTTCCCAGGACCAGGGGTTTCCCAAGGAGGTTTCCCAAGTTTTGGAGGTTCCCAAAGAGGCTGTAACTGCATTCCTTTAGTCGCCTGCGCGTCGGTGATGACACAGGTAAGTGCAGGTATAGTGTTTACCAGTCCGATGACGTCACATTTTGGGTTTACAGTGGGCAAGTTAATGTGTTCCCTTATGGCGTTAATGTGTTCCCTTATGGAGTTAATGTGTTCCCTTATGGAGTTAATGTGTTCCCTTATGGCGTTAATGTGTTCCCTTATGGAGTTAGTGTGTTCCCTTATGGAGTTAGTGTGTTCCCTTATGGCGTTAATGTGTTCCCTTATGGAGTTAGTGTGTTCCCTTATGGAGTTAATGTGTTCCCTTATGGAGTTAATGTGTTCCTTTATGGAGTTAGTGTGTTCCCTTATGGAGTTAATGTGTTCCCTTATGGAGTTAGTGTGTTCCCTTATGGAGTTAATGTGTTCCCTTATGGAGTTAATGTGTTCCCTTATGGAGTTAATGTGTTCCCTTACGGCGTTAATGTGTTCCCTTATGGAGTTAGTGTGTTCCCTTATGGAGTTAACGTGTTCCCTTATGGAGTTAGTGTGTTCCCTTATGGCGTTAATGTGTTCCCTTATGGCGTTAATGTGTTCCCTTATGGAGTTAATGTGTTCCCTTATGGCGTTAATGTGTTCCCTTATGGCGTTAATGTGTTCCCTTATGGCGTTAATGTGTTCCCTTATGGAGTTAACGTGTTCCCTTATGGAGTTAGTGTGTTCCCTTATGGAGTTAGTGTGTTCCCTTATGGAGTTAATGTGTTCCCTTATGGAGTTAACGTGTTCCCTTATGGCGTTAATGTGTTCCCTTATGGAGTTAGTGTGTTCCCTTATGGAGTTAGTGTGTTCCCTTATGGAGTTAATGTGTTCCCTTATGGAGTTAATGTGTTCCCTTATGGAGTTAATGTGTTCCCTTATGGCGTTAGTGTGTTCCCTTATGGCGTTAATGTGTTCCCTTATGGAGTTAATGTGTTCCCTTATGGAGTTAATGTGTTCCCTTATGGAGTTAATGTGTTCCCTTATAAGCAACCCGTGAAGTCATTGAAGAAGGCATCTGTTTTACTGAAAATACCTACAATTAGTTATTAATTTTTATGTTATTTTTTTGTTCTATAATTAATTTTTTTCTTGTTATTAAACGTTTAAATATATAGTGTTTATGTTTTGATGAAGTGACGTCTTAAAAAGTTTCCAGGTGCTCACGTGTTTATGTTTTAATGAAGTGACGTCATAAAAAGTTTCCAGGTGCTCACGTGTTTATGTTTTAATGAAGTGACGTCATAAAAAGTTTCCAGGTGCTCACTTGTTTATGTTTTAATGACTTTGTTTGTGTTTGTTTTCAGATCACGCAACAATGTAGACTGGGAAATGGTAGCCCAGGAGTCTGTTGCCCTGCATCTAACCTGGCCGGTATGTGTGTGTGAGAGAGAGAGAGAGAGAGAGAGAGAGAGAGAGAGAGAGAGAGAGAGAGAGAGAGAGAGAGAGAGAGATACCAAACATGTGTACTAAGGTGGTTTTCGTAGAGAATTAAATACCCTGGATTAAACATGCCTAGAGTCCCTTTTATTTCTTTAACAGCCCTGAGATATCCTTAAAATATCCCTGAAATATCCTTAGAACATCTCCTCAATATCCCTAGAAATATCCCAATAATATAACCATCAGTTGTCACCCCTCACAGCCCAGACCCCTGCCAGAGGACAAGGTGACAGCAAGGTGTTTAGAAACCCTAACATCAGTGTGAGGATGAAACCAATTGACCAAGGGATGCTGAACGCTGCCTGCAACAAGGGCATCAACCACGTCAATCAAGTCAACAAACTGGAACAGAACCTACTCCGGTGAGATAGACAGATAGATAGACAGATAGATAACCAGATAGACAGCTAGATTGATTATTTCCCCAAGATCCAAAGAGCAAGTGAACTAACAGGTACACTAACTAATCAACAGAAACAACAAGGTGGTGCCGAGGAACTCACCTGCCAGCGTACACCTGAGGTTCTTCAAGACCAGGGAGAGCGCGAAGAGGATGGATCAGATAGCTACTGCCATCATCGCCGCCTCCTCCAACATGCTGAGAGAGTGAGTAGAGAGTAAGAGTAGAGAGTGGGAGTAGAGTAGAGAGTGGGAGTAGAGTAGAGAGTGAGAGTTGAGAGTGGGAGTAGAGTAGAGAGTGGGAGTTGAGAGTGAGAGTAGAGTAGAGAGTGAGAGTAAGAGTAGATTAAAGAGTAGAGTAGAGAGTGAGTTTTAACACTAAGAGTGAATGTAAAGTCTAAGAGTGAGAGTAAAGACTGTGAGTAGAGTAGAGAGTGAAAGGAAGAAGGCAAGTCTAGATAGCAATTTAAAAAGACAACAAAGTAAGAATTTTAAATGAATGAGTAAATATGAGCAAGGAATGGTTAGTGTGGAAGACTCAGTGTTTAAATATGACAGATAACGTAGGTAAGTAAGGATGGGCGTGAACGAGTAACTGAACCAGAGTAAGAAGGAGAGAGTATGAATCATGAACTAGAGTAAGAGTATTCACGTAACTCCTTGTTCTCACCCTCTCAGCTTTGATTTGACTTCTGAGCAAGCAGGCTTCGGTTTGAGGAACATCCAGGTAGCCAATACCACTCTAGGCAGAACTTGTCCTCCCCTGCCCAGGTGTAGTAATAACAAGTACCGAACAGTTGATGGCTCCTGTAACAATATGAGACATCCTACTTGGGGCCAGTCCAATACACCGTGCCAGAGAATATTGCCTCCTACCTACGGGAATGGTCAGTGATGGTACTACTACTACTACTACTACTAATACTACTTCTACTATAATTATTAAAATAGAAATATTATCTATATTTTCCACAACAACGGAAATCCCAACAACAGTGATAAATATAATCCAGTTTCTCAACAGGTGTAATAACGAAAGATTCACCTACCTACCTCTCCCTTCTCCAGGTGTGTCGTCAGCTCGATCATTGAACACTAATGGGTCACCACTGCCTAATGAACGTCATATCACCAATAACATTTTGATAGACCTGGATAACCCTGACCAAGATTTCACGCTGTTCGTCATGCAGTGGGCGCAGTTTATTGACCATGATTTTGCCCATGTTCCCTTCCACTCTTTCCGTAAGTGTGTGTCGATAAATGCTTGTCTGTATCTCCTGGTTGACTACAAAATACCACCAATGTCAAATTGTTATGATTAAACTCACTGATTATGTTGACGACACTGAATAAAGAAATAATTTTATCTGTACGTAAGATTTGTGTATGTACTGTATTGGTACACATAACTGCATACGTCTATATGTGTGTGTAGGTGTATCGTCCCGTTTGTGAAATTGTCCAGTTCATGACCTGGGAAAGTTCACAAACGGGACGTAACGTACTGTATACAGGTATTTGATTTGCTCATCGTCCTATCTGGAAATAATCAGTAACAGGTCACTTATAAGACACTCAGAGCTCCCCCAGCAGCAATTCTATTTTCCATTCTGTACGGTATATCACATTTATCTATTTATTTATTCCCAGCCAACAATCAGGGAATCGAGTGCTGTGAGAACGGCCAGGTAGTGAACCCTCCGCCCCACCCCTTCTGCTGGCCCGTCGACACAACAGGCGACCCCTTCTATGGTCCTAAGGGCAGCAACTGTATGAACTTCGTCAGGAGTATGTTTGCTGTTGGCGCCGGCGAGGATTGCACTTTTGGCTATGCTGAACAGGTATAATTATTGAACACTTTTATTTTAATCTTATCATTTCGTTTCTGTGTTTTAAGCAAATTCTTTCATTGCGAAATAACTGATTTTCTAATTAAAGTTGACTAGTTGATGGGATGTCAACAAAGAAAGTAAAATAATGAATATGATTTTAAGTGAAAACTCAAGTGAGAGATTTTGTGTTGTGATGGCGTCGTGACCTGCAAGATGGCGGCCGATATCTACCTCTCTGGTGTATTTTTACTGTTTATAGATACTTGTCTTAGAGCCCACCTCTCTCTCTCTCTTTCTCTCTCTCTCTCTCTCTCTCTCTCTCTCTCTCTCATCCTGTAGCCAAAACCCACGTCCCAGGTAATCTTCCCTATCCCATGTCCCTTCAAGCTCTCCTCACAACCACCTCCCCTCCCTACTTCCTTCAGAACCTCCTCCAGAATGATTCACTCCTACACTCTTCATCCTAAAAGGCCCTCTAATAACTCCAACCTAACTCCTCCTTACAGCTCAATCAGATAACACACTGGATCGACGGCTCCACTCTGTACGGGTCAGAGGAAGAAGAACAACGGCCACTACGAACCTTCAGAGATGGACTTCTAAAGACCTCTGGCAACAACCTCCTACCTATCAATCCTAACCAAGGAGGAGACTGTCAGGCCAAAGAACGCAACTCACTCTGCTTCCTGGCTGGTTAGTGACGCTGTTTCTTTTTGTGTGGGTGTGCGTCATGTAGGTGGAAGTGCGTCATGTAGGTGGGTGTGCGTCATGTAGGTGGGTGTGCGTCATGTAGGTGGGTGTGCGCCATGTAGGTGGGTGTGCGCCATGTAGGTGGGTGTGCGTCATGTAGGTGAAAGTGCATCATGTAGGTGGAAGTGCGTCATAAATAATAATAATAATAATAATAATTAACGGTTTATTGAAAGAGCTTGGCAGCCAGAAGGCTGAAAATATACAGTTACATATTTGGGGAGTGGGTTACGAATTACAAATAATATACAAGTAACATAAGTGACACAAATAAGACATATAATAACTTAGATGGGGAAAAGCTCAAACTACAGTTCAATTCAACATAGTGACAGTGTTACAGTATTACAAGTTATTGATAATTTTTACAATGGTTGGGACTGGGCTGTTCTTATAGCGATCAGTTCGTGCACGTATGGGCTGGATGCGGTTGTGGTGTCGAACAGCAATTCTCGGACAAGGGACCTCGGGTGGTAGTAGGAGCCGGTGTCGGGGATGGTGTAGAAGCTTCTTACCAAATTTGCAGATGAGGTCGTGGTGATGGTCAGTGAGAGTCGAAAGGGTCAGTGTGTTGAGCGCTTCTTGATATGTGGAGTAGGAGGAGGAGAGAATAATCTTGCATGCCCTCTTTTGCACTTTTTCTAGGTGTTTACGTTGTGTGGCATTTAGGGAGGAAGACCAGGTGGGGGAGGCATAGGTGAGCTTGGGAAGTATGAATGTTGTGTAAACACTGAGGAGCTCGTGTGCAGGAACTCCGAGGGACTTGAGTCGGCGGAGGAGGTGGAGACGGAAACTGGAGGATTTGACAACTTCATTGACGTGTGGTTTCCAATTTAGTTTGTTGTCTATGGTGACGCCGAGGAGCTTCGTGGAATCTACGACCTGGAGTGTGTTCGGACCTAGAGTAATGGAAGGAGGTGGGACAATGTCGGAGGAGAGGTTGATGTGCATAACCATGGTCTTGGTATGGTTGATGGTGACATGGTTGTTGGTAGCCCAGTTTTGGAGACTGTTCAATAAATCCTGAAGGGCGGTATAGTTGGGAGCAGAATTGTTGACGCTGATCCCAATGGTGGAGTCGTCGACATATTTCCAGCGAGCAGGGGTTTCTCTTAGGGCATCATTGATGAGCATAAGGAAGCAGAGTGGTCCCATCTTGGTGCCTTGGGGGACGCCACAGGTGAGTGACTGAAAGGTGGAGACAGCCCCTCGGAAGCGTACAGCTTGGCGTCGGTCACTGAGGAAGTCTGTAAGCCATGGTATGAGGCTTCTTCGAAGCCCGAGGTCAATAGCTTTGTTGATGATTATATTGTGGTCGACTAGGTCGAACGCTTTAGTGAAATCAATGAAGGCGACAGCTACAGACGTTTTTCGTTTCTCGAGATGGCGGTATATGTAATCGAGAAAGCTGACAAGACAGTGAGTGGTGGAGGAAGTTTTCATGTTGCCAAATTGCTGAGGGTCTACGACTCCTGCAATATCAGCATAAGCCCAGTCGAACACAAAACTTTCACAGATTAGGCTGGGTATTGGGGTGATTGCAATAGGTCGTAGCTGATTTAAGGATTGTGGGCTGGTTGACTTGGGCACTGGTGATACATAAGAGGTCTTCCAGTCAGCTGGGCATCTGGCTTGACTGAGAGAAGCATTGATGATGGAGCAGAGGGGTTTAGCAAGCTCCGGGGAGAACTCCTTGAAGAGTTTCATTGGTAAGTCAATGGGGGTGGTAGAGCGTTTTAATTTTAGTTTGTCCAGGCGTTTTGCTACGTCAAATTCTTCTACTAAGTCAGTGGGAAGGGAGGCTGGTAGGTAAGCAGGGAGAGTGGTTGTGTCAAGCCGTGGGAGCGTCTGGCATATAGTAGCGAAATGGTTATTTGTTTGCTCAGCTGCGTCAACACTAGTGAGATGGCTAAGGAAGGGGAGGGGGTGTGTCTTATTGTTTAGTCCACAGAGTTCTTTAAGCTTACCACACCATTGACTGATGTTGGTCTGTTTCAGGTGTTGTAATTTGGTTGGGTAGTGGGACTTCTTTGCAGTGCGTATTTCGCGGATGACTCGGTTGCGAAGGGACCTGTAGCGGATGTGGTCATTGAGATGAAAGGCTCTGTCTCTCTGTTGCATAAGTCTTTTGATCCGAGGTGTGATCCAGGGCAAGTCATGTAGGTGGGTGTATGTTATGTAGTTAGGTGGATGTTATGTAGGTGGGTGTATGTTATGTAGGTGAGTGTATGTTGTGTAGGTGGGTGTATGTTATGTAAGTGAGTGTATGTTATGTAGGTAAATAGAGTCGATTAGTTAAGGAATTTCTAGACTGGCATTTATCATAGAAAACTTGGTTGACATGGGAGCATTTTAGGGGAAACTGACCTAAATTCTGAGTCGTGATGCCTAACTCGAGAGAATTTTACTTTCGATCTTTGAAACTTTACTCGGGATTATAAGTTAATCTACAGAATCAGGGATAGTGTGATTCCTATGTACCTACAGTATTTTTAAGATAGTCTGTATTTGTGTATTCAGACTGTTTCTTAATTATCTCCAGTACAGAGCTTCGTAATTCCAAAAGTTAAGTTACAGACCAACTCCTCGTAGCAAAAATTTCTAATAAGGATCCAAGTGTATTTAGAAGCAGTAACAATGGCATTCATTACAAGTTTACCATTGTCACTGTGCCACTGCACCATTGTCACTGTATCAATGTCATTTTAGCATCACTTGCACCAATGTCACTGTCCAATAAGCTGCAACAATGTCATATTTTCTCCACAGGTGACTCGCGAGTGAACGAACAACCAGGACTGACAGCCATACACACCATCTGGATGAGGCAACACAACACAGTGGCCAGACAACTCAAGAGCATCAACCCTCAGTGGTCAGACGAGGCCGTGTTCCAGGAGGCGAGAAGGATCATTGTCGCTCAGATCCAACACATCACCTATAACGAGTGGCTGCCTATCATTGTCGGTAAGAGAGAGAGAGAGAGAGAGAGAGAGAGAGAGAGAGAGAGAGAGAGATGGAACGCATAAAAAAAATTACCAACAATATTTTTCACCTTCATTTCCCATATCAGTGAGTCATCTACACAGCCATTTATATACAGGAACTATATTAAGTAAGACCCGAGACGATCAAACACCTAACTCTAAACTCAACATCTAAAGTCCGTTTGCCTCTCCCCCTAAACCACGAACCACCAGACTCATGAATCCGAATCATTTACAGATAGAATAATGTATCAGTCTACTGCTTCGGGTTCACGAATCTGAATCTCAGGGTTCGTGATTCAGGGTGAGAGGTGAAAGGACTTTAGTAATCGACTATCCCAACTTGTATATCCTTATTAACACCAAACAAACAACAGATACAAAAATTCACAGCATCTAACTTGTTAATTTCAGGTAACAATTTCATGCAGTCATTCGGTATCAATGTCCTCCAGAACGGCTACAGCTTCGACTTCAATGATAACTTTAACCCAAGTATGAATAATGAGTTCTCCACTGCCGCCTTCCGATTCGGGCACACGCTGGTACAAGGAACAGTCAGGTGAGATGATGATCCTCTCTATTAAACCAATTCATTTACCTGTTGTTCCTGACTCATTTATTATCGTGATTTCATTGTTTTTCTTGTTGTTCTTGGCTCTCTAACTAGTACCAGGTGTTGAGTATATAAACAGGTAAAAGTTAGGACTAGGAAAGAGGAGAGAAAGATGGAGTTTGTGTTTAGTTAAAGATGATGAAAGTTGATCATGAACACGGGAGAAAATGATGTCATAATAATAATAATAATAATAATAATAATAATAATAATAATAATAATAATAATAATAATAGTAATAATAATAATATAATAATAATAATAATAATAATAATGGAGAAATATGAAAATGTATCATGTCAAAAAATACATTAACAATAATAAAAAGGATTAATAATAAAATGTAATATAATAGTAGTAATAAAATACATAAATAAATACAATCACTAGGAGAGAGAGAGAGAGAGAGAGAGAGAGAGAGAGAGAGAGAGAGAGAGAGAGAGAGAGAGAGAGAGAGAGAGAGAGAGAGATTGATTATAACCCACAATCAAATTCACATCTCAACACCAACTCAAATCACCTTAAAACTATCCTCACTGTAGTCAAACATAACTCTCATAGCAAGTCAACGAGACCCATTCTAACCACCTATTACCTCCTTCAGGATGATATCTGCTGCAGGAGGTATAAGCACCGTCAGGCTCCGTGATCACTTCGATTCTCCTCACCTCATCCAGAGAGAAGGCCGACTGGATGACATCATTCGTAGCTACACACAGATAGCCATCCAGCAGTTCGATCCTTTTGTGTCTCAGGAACTGTCCAATCATCTCTTCCAGGTAAGGAACTCTCTGTCTGTCTGTCTCTCAAATTCTCCTTCATAACTAAACCTTCTCTCTTTGTCTCTCTGTTTCTCTCTCTCACTAACTAACTCTTTCTCTCAAACTCTCTTCCAAACCAAACGTTTTTCTTATATCTCTCTAACCTCTCTCACTCCCTCTTCCAAACCAAACCTTCTCTTTCTCTCCCCTAACTCTAACTCTCTCTCTTTCTCTCTCAAATTCTCCATCATACAATACACCTCCCCCCCCTATCTCTCTCTCTCTCTCAAATTCTCCATCATACAATAAACCTCCCCTCTCTCTCTCTCTCTCTCTCTCTCTCCATCACACAATAGACCTTCTCTCTCTCTAACTCTCTCCATCATGCACCGACAGACCCCTTCCTTCAACTTCGGGATGGACCTTATGAGTCTCAACATCCACAGAGGCCGGGACCATGGCCTGGCCACCTACAATGACATAAGACATATCTGTGGTCTACGTCGGGCCAGGACCTTCAGTGACCTCACCGATCAAATTGACCCCCAGGTGAGTACTGTTTTGTTTAGGTAAGTACTGTTTTGATTTGGTTCAAGGTGAGTACTGTTTTGTTTAGGTAAGTACTGTTTTGATTTGGTTCAAGGTGAATACTGTTTTGGTTGAAGGTGAGTACTGTTTTGGTTTTGTTTAGGTGAGTACTGTTTTGATTTCGTCAGGTGATCCCTCCTTCACCACCTCCCACAGATAGCTTATCCCACCCTCATCACCCCCCACAGAAAGGTAAATAGACATATCAACCCTCCTTCACCAGCTCTGAAACATAGATAAACAGACAGCTCATCCCTCCTTCACCGCCCCCTACAGATCGTTCAGACACTGTCGAGAATCTACAATTCTGTCGACGATATTGACTTCTTCGTGGGAGGCCTCATGGAGAAGAAGGTTTCGGGTGGTCTCCTGGGCTGGACCTTCCTGTGTGTTGTAGGAGACCAGTTTGCACGACTTAAGAAGGGAGATCGCTATTTCTACGACCTTGGAGGACAGCCAGGATCCTTCAATGAGGGTATGTCTTGTGTGTTGTTGTTGTACGTCAGTAGTAAACATTATCTTGTGTTGCGGGTCAGTAGTAAACATTATCTTGTGTTGCGGGTCAGTAGTAAACATTATCTTGTGTTGCGGGTCAGTAGTAAACATCATCTTGTGTTGCGGGTCAGTGGTAAACATGTTTCTGTGTTGCAGGTCAACTTCAGGAGATCCGCCGTACCTCCTGGGCCAGAATCTTATGTGACAACTCCAACATTGAGGCCGTCCAGCCCCTTGTCTTCAGGCAGACCAACAACGCTCTGTAAATCCTCAGGCTGTTCTAAATCTCTGACATATTTATATAGATGTATATGTCGGTTTATAAATCTACATATGTGTTTGAATGTATGTTTTTGTTTTGTTTTTGTAATGTAATTGTTTCTCTTCTCTCCCTAGTAACCAGCCTGTAGCGTGTCAAGGTCCTGGTATTCCTCGTCCTAACTTGGCTCTATGGCAAGGCGAGAGACCAGCCGCTTAGACCCTCGTCCCTCTCCCTGTAATTCGCCCTCGTCGCCACCCTCGCCTTCAGGCCTCAGAAACTAACCCTCAGGAAAAGTTTCTTCTCACACAAGGACTAAGACGAGTAGAGCGTCCTGGCTGCCCGTGGGGGAACTTAGGTGTCGTAAAATAGAGAGACGTAAAGTTGTTTTTCTGACCAACAAACAAACAAAAAATACCTTGTTCACTTTGATCGGGGAAAGCCACAAAAAAATACGATTGCATACCAAAAAAATATATCCTTTCGAGGAACATGATCTTTGTTAAACGACGATTAAAATGACATACCCAGCCTCAAGTCCATAGGTATTGTAAATGGCCTCTATTGACGGGTACAAAAGAAACACTACGTAAATAATCATTCTCGGCCAGACTGAGTTAGGTTAAGGTTGGTTAGGTCTGATTATTTTCACTATGGTGTCTTGTCAACATCCTGGTAAACTCTGGCAATGGCTCATCTTCACTGGAGTGTCCACAAATAAAAGTGTTTTAATGATTTGGTCTTTTCTTATGTGTACAAATAGACGAAGAGGTTGATCGTGAGAGTCACTCTTCCAAATGACATAAAAGATAACTAATGTAATAAACTAAACAGGGAAATGGAAATAATATCGGAAAGGAAGAACAAAAAGAACTACAATAATTATTTTTGACATGGCTTCTCAATTGTGTATACTAATGTGCTGATTGAACCTACATGAACACAGACACATAGATTACACAAGCGCACACGAGTCTTCATTCTGGAAGATGGACAAATTGTTTAAGTTATAGGTATTGAAAAGAGTCAAATTTCCGTTTTCTTTCAAAACCTCTTCAGTGTTTTCTAAAAATATCAATAAAATCATCAAAATTCCTAAATAAATCGTATCAGTGGTGGAAATAAAACCATGTTGAGAGTGACAATGAGGTCAGAAATTGCTAAAAGACGCAATTCAGGCCATTTCCCTGTTGTATTTTAGGCAACACAACAGTTTTGGTCGGGAATGAAGAAATCCTTATGTGTTAATTATGAAGTAACAGGTAAATCGGATCACCTGAAGATCAGCCCCTAAGTTATTTATCCTTAACATTAACCAATTTAACGATAACTTTACCTAACTTAACCTAATCTAACCTAACCTAACCTAACTTAACCTAATCTAACCTAACACATATACGTTAGGTTAGGTTAGGTTAGGTATGACTGGCGAATCTGAATAGAAGAGGAAAAATGGATAAAAGAAAAGGGAGAAGGAATGGGAGCGAAAAAAAGGTGAATGGACAAGCGCGGGAGAGAAATAAGGCAGGGAGAAGGGAGGGAGGAAGAAAGATGGCAGGGAGAAGGAGGGAGAAAGAAGGATGGCAGGGAGAAGGGAGGGAGAAAGAAGGATGGCAGGGAGAAGGGAGGGAGGGAAAGAGAGGGAAGGAGAAAGGAAGGAGGGAGAAAAGAGGGAGGCAGGGAGAAGGGAGGGAGGGAAAGAGAGGGAGGGAGAAAGGAGGGAGGCAGGGAGAAGGGAGAAGGGAGGGAGGGAAAGAGAGGGAGGAAGAAAGGAGGGAGGGAGAAAGATGGCAGGGATAAGGAGGGAGAAAGAAGGATGGCTGGGAGAAGGGAGGGAGGGAAAGAGAGGGAGGGAGAAAGGAGGGAGGGTAGGGGTGGCCGTGACAGAAGGGTGGAGTCCGGATGTATGACCGACAGTCCGGAAATTGGTGAGGGGTAGATTGTGCGCTTCCGTTGTGTAGGTGGCGCCCTGCACCCACCCTTATGTGTGGTCACCTGTATCTCTATCTCTCTCTCTCTCTCTCTCTCTCTCTCTTATGGTGTGGTCACCTGTTTCTCTCTCTCTCTCTCTTATGATGTGGTCACCCCTCTCTCTCTCTCTTTTGATGTGGTCACCCCTCTCTCTCTCTCTTTTGATGTGGTCACCTCTCTCTCTCTCTTATGATGTGGTCACCTCTCTCTCTCTCTCTCTCTTATGATGTGGTCACCCCCCCCTCTCTCTCTTTCTCTCTCCTTTGTTTTGTATCAAGTTATTTATTCCATTTACTGAGGGTAACACACCTAGCCATGCTCTACCTGTGGTCCTGTTCACGACCTCGTCACATTGACACATGTGGACCGTGAATTACGTGTGTGTGTGTGTGTGTGTGTGTGTGTGTGTGTGTGTGTGTGTGTGTGTGTGTGTTTACAAATAATCAAAACAACATGATATTTTTTTTTAGAGAGAGAGAGAGAGAGAGAACAGCTATCTCTCATTCTCTCCCCCCCCCCCCCCCACCCCGTGCACTGGGTCCCACGTGTATGAATGAGGAAGCCTGTTGTCATTATAACACGTAGCGGACTACACCCAAACATCCCCACCCTCCCCCTCCACCCCCCCTTACCCCTCCCCTCCTCATCCACCTCCCCCTCCACCACATCCAGGTCACAACAGGACGTTCCAGCCTCCAGTCCCTCTATCACCCTCCGTCGTGACGTGTGTGTCGCTGCTCTCATCAACGGTGGAACATATAAAAAAAAAAGACAACATAATCTTTGACTTCGAGACAACGAGAAGGAGATGTTCTCGAGTGTTAATGTACCTTGAAGGAGGGGGAGACGGTCGATCAACACTGACGGTGGAGGCAACAGGACACGACAGCAAGTCTCAGGATAAGGAAAGATAACGACACTTAAATCTAAACCTCAAGCGAAGAATCACTATCAGGTTACCTTCCCGCCTCCTAAACAACAACGATGATAAGACTCGACCTCATAAAAGGATATCTATCTTAACCTCACACCGACAGAAGGAGCACCATGGAGTGACCTTAACGACAGTCTTGATACTAAAACTCACACCGAGGCAGGTCAAGGCAGACCAGAATCTTACACCTATGAGAGATGATAATGTCACGTCTTCTCCCGACCAGACACTCGCAGGCACCCGAGGATGTAAAACCACTCAGGCTCAACTTGATCTAGCGGGCCTACAGATCTCTGATTGTGATGGTCGTTCCAGTTATTCTGAACCATTTACAGAGAGATAATTGTGATCAGATTCTCATATCCACAAACCAGAGAGAACATATCATATCTTTTATCATATCTTGAGAGTAGGAGTAACATTACCGACCTCCTAAACCTTTGTTGTGTTTGAGGAGGCGTACCTCAGGGGGAAGTTTGACGACCCTCGTAGATTTTCAATACCTGGAATGTAAGTGGGTATGTGATAACAGAACCGCTATGGAGGAATTGTAACTTACGTGAGGCAGAAAATCATATAAAAAACTAAACAGTGAGGAAGATAATGTCTCTCAGGTCGTGTATTTGGGGTATATGTCTCAGGTCAATTTCTTTAAGAGTGTGTTAGCGAGGCATTACATTATCCAGGAGTGTCGAACCAAGTGGACGTATCACACCGGAGACCAACTACAGCATATTGATCAACTAGGCAAGGCAGGCAGCAAGGTGAGGTGTGTTTTATTGTTCAACTCTCTGTCGATCACCTAAAGATTACCTGCTCTTCCCACATAAGCTTACTTCGCCTGGTGATTAATAAACCTTAATGTTATCTTGATTAACCAAACCTATCCTTATCCTAGCCTAACTTAACCTAACTTCATGCCACCTTAACCTAATTTTACCTTATCTTACCTTAACCTAGCTTAACCAAATCTCACCCTGACCTAATCTAACATAATCAAATATACCCTAACCCAACTTAACTTAACCTCACGCAACTTTAACCTAATTTAACCGAACCTACCCCTACCCTAACCTAACTTAACCAAACGTTCCCCAACCCTAACCTAACCAAACCTAACCTAATAAAACCCGTGCATTTTCTATGGGAAGTTCGGCTCCAAATGAAGGCTATTAACTCTTTCCTGTTTAGTTAAGGACCGGGACTGCCAACAGATCATGGAAACGAAAGAATACAGGAGACATTTCTACTCCGCTTAACACCAGAGTTTTTTCAGTCAGTCAGTCACTCAGTCACTCAGTCAGTCAGTCAGGGAAAGTTTTCATAAACCACGGCACTTAAGGAATAAACTATGGCACACAGAGGCACTTATAACTCTACAGGAACAAATCAGGGCCACAATTCTTCTCCATTCCCATAACACCGGCACTCTCTATAGCCCACTCCCCCATATGGTCCACCCCCACCCCACCCCAGGCCCACTCTCCGGCCCACTCACCTCAAAACCTCACCTGAAATTTGGTATAAATCTTGTTGGTAAGTCGTTCTAGTGACGGTACAGGCCCATGGAGGGAGAAAAATAGCTTAATTATTGGAAATCCTGCACATTCCATATCTTGAAGGTATAAATTCGCTGCTGGATGGAGAAGGAGGGAGGAGGGGAGGGAGAGAAAGGGAGAGGGAGAAGGAAGGAGGGAAATGAGGGAAGGAGAGGCAGTAAGGAGAGGCAAGACGAAGAAAACAAGAAAACAATATCGATTCAACTTGCGCAAATTTCTGGGAAAAAACAAGACGGCTGACTGGATACTCTTGTTGTGTCTAATATAGCTCAGTGTTTTGGTGATGTATCAACCAGCATAGGGAAGCGGGGGGGGGGGGGGGTCGAGGGGTCGGGAGGCAGGCAGGGGGGTTAAGGGGTAGACTTCAGAGCGTATATACCTCGTGGTAAGGTAGATATACTTAGATATGTCCTTAGATATGGGGTAGAGGCAAGAGGACGGTCTCTCTCAAGATTCAATAACGCTGTATGAAACAATTTGTGTGATTGGTTCTGAATCATTTCTTTATAGAGCCGTGAGAGTCCAGTGACACTACACTCGGGTTCGATTCCAGCTTGGATATATATATATGAGAGTATATACACATTCGAACTGTGTTTTACTATGAGTATATTTAGTATATATAAATGATTCAATTTGACTTTACTGAATGGTTCGGAACACACGATTCGAAACTCTTATTCGAACTCGGAGATAAACAAATGATGAAACTCTGAGATGCTCTTTGTGTGTGTGTGTGTGTGTGTGTGTGTGTGTGTGTGTGTGTGTGTGTGTGTGTGTGTGTGTGTGTGTGTGTGTGTCCTAGGAATACTTGTTTGTGCTCTCAATTTCAGAAAGTTGTCACTCACTCTCTCACCTGTATATATATTGTACACCTGGTGATAATTACTTCAACCGGAAGGGAGATGCAGGTATTCCCGTCCCTATTACTATGTCTGTCTATCTGTTTGTCTGTCACTTACTCCCCGTCTCTCTCTCTCTCTCTCTCTCTCTCTCTCGCTCTCTCTCTCTCTCTCTCTCTGATCTATATACGAGGAAAGACAGAAACCATGTAATTTGAGCTTCAAATTAGTAAGCAAAAATCATTTAGTTTTGGGGAGTTAGGAAAGAAGTCAGCTAGCTTTTTCCTGGCGGTAATAACAGTTGCTTAGCTTTTTCCTGGCGGTAATAACAGTTGCTTAGCTTTCTCCTGGTGGTAATAACAGTTGCTTAGCTTTCTCCTGGTGGTAATAACAGTTGCTTAGCTTTCTCCTGGTGGTAATAATAGTTGCTTAGCTTTCTCCTGGTGGTAATAACAGTTGCTTAGCTTTCTCCTAGGTGTAAAATAGGTGTTGCTGGGCTGTAGTTCATGACCTAGAGAGGAACTTTCTAACTCAAGGTGTAATTGTGTTAGAAGAGAGACGTATGTTTGTCAAGTGTCATTAACTGAAACAGGTGACACCGTGACACACTGTAGCGCATCGTAACGCACTGTGACACACCATGACGTTCCGTGACACAGCATAACACACCATGACACATCGTAACACACCACAACACACCGTAACACACAACACACCGTAACACACCACAACACCGTAAGACACCGAAACAACATCGAAACACACTGTATCACATCATAAGTAAGGTAAAACTATATGTAAAACAAAAGACAAACTACATATAGCAAAATACCAAGGAAAAACTACCATTCATAAGTTCATCTTAATCACCTAAATAATAGACAAATTAAACGTTTATTTTCAAGATCTGAATTAGCCATAATAGGAAATAATTAGCATATAATTCAATTCATTACATCTAATTAACGTAATTTTCATAAATACCTGTAAGAGTGGTCTACTAATTAGCATTTGTTGTCACACCTGTTGTCGAGAATTAGATCATTGGGTCGATTTCTTTAATATATTGACCATCAGAATCAAACTTGACCTTGGCACTACTAGAGATGGTCAGCAGTGCCATATATAAACATCTTGGCACTCATAGTCCCTCTTGTACAACACAGACAGATCCACCATTACCCTCATCCACCACTGCCCTCATCCACCACTGCCCTCATCCACCACTACTCTCATCCACCACTACTCTCATCCACCACTACCCACATCCACCACTACCCTCATCCACCACTACCCACATCCACCACTACCCTCATCCACCACTACCCTCATCCACCACCTATATCTCGCCATCTCTCCTCACACTTGATAACGCTCATTCTTATGTAGTCAAGTTGAAGAATGTAGTCAAGTTGGTCCTCGTCCTAACTGGTGCTACGCCTTGAACTCAGTCTCAATGGGTTCCAGTTCATAAAGGCTTCATCCTAATTTTAATTCAACACTTATCACTTATCCGCACTTATCAGCACTTATAAATACTTGTACTGTGCATCGTGGGTCAAGATGAAGAGACAAATTTATTACCGAATATTATTGCAGAAGGAATCAATTACTTAATCTAAACTTAAAGAAATGAGAATTAGTTTAAAATTGAAAATATTTGTATCATAGTTACCCATGTTATTACGCCTCTTCACACTGGTACGTTTTCCATGATGGCTTGAGGTCCACCCCTACCATCCCTTACTCGATAAAAACAAACAACTTCTAGTGCACTGCAGCCTAAAATAAACATGCAAATATATAACTAAAATCACAACAGCAAAAACTTATTCAGGAAGTGTGGCGTTTCCTTTCACTTTGTCTTAGATTATATAAAGAAAAGATATTTTTTGGTTTAATTTTAGAATAAAATCGGAAGTCAAGGTATATAAACTACGACATATACTCAGGGTTATTGGTGCTACGACATATACTCAGGGTTATTGGTGCTACGACATATACTCAGGGTTATTGGTGCTACGACATATACTCAGGGTTATTGGTGCTACGACATATACTCAGGGTTATTGGTTCTACGACATATACTCGGCTTGCGACGCTATTACAATCAATAAGAACCGAAGATATTGACAGTTTGAACCTGGAAATAATGATCACGTCGTCTACTGTATATGACATGAGTGATTAATTGTAAACAACATCAAGGTGTAAGGGAGGCAAATTCGGAGCATCTGATTGGCTACTCTGTCATACTCGTTTGCCAATTAACACCAGATCACACATTCACGTCATCATTTACCTTGCTCCCTCACATACAATACACAAACATTTACAATCTTTTTTTTTTTTTAGGTATTGGCTACATAAACGGCGATAGTTTATTGAAAAGAATCACTACAGTAATTTAAAGTACAGCCGGGTGACGGGAGTGTGAGACCATCAAGGTAGCGTAAATGAAATCACTGTCAAATGAGTAAAACCGACAGACTGACTACCGGGGTTGGGAGGTGGTAAAGTCTTCCCTTGACATTATTGTGGTTCTCTGGTGAAGTAGGAAGGCATAATGGTGGACGCTGGGTATCAAGGAGACGTAGTGTTGTGGCGGAGGACAAACAACGGGAATCTGGGAATCCTTATACGGGGACAATTGCGTTGTAGGATTAATACATTTCAGGGATATGGTGGAGACAGGCAGAGAGACACACCCCACACACACACACTCGCACGTACACACATAAAAGAGGTGAAAAATATCGTGCCAGGGATAGGCTTGTTCTATTTCATTTCGGCTGAAGAAATTTAGAAAGATATGTAAAGAATGTGGTGGCGATTTGACCTTTCTCAAACCGGGCGATATTGGGAAAGGAGACTCACGGCTAGAAGAACGTAGACATTCTGAGTCATATGGCTGATGTGTGGTAGACATTCTGAGTCATATGGCTGATGTGTGGTAGACATTCTGAGTCATATGGCTGATGTGTGGTAGACATTTTGAGACATATGACTGATGTGTGGTAGACATTCTTAGCCATATCATTCAACTGTATACGATACATACAAGTGAACACACACACACACACACACACACACACACGCACACCAGCCTCACTGACAACAAGTCTTTATTTAACATGAAAGGCTTCAACATATCTGTATACAGTATTCGTCCTCAGTGATCACTATATGTTTGTATGTTTAATGTTTAATAAATATGTTCCTTTATGAGTCCTCCTCTGTGTGTGTGTGTGTGTGTGAGCAGGTACACACTCACACATAAACAAGCATCCTAAACATACTCGTATACCAACCCACGAACTTCCAGCCTCCAGTGTTGCTAGGGTGATGGAGGAGGTGGAGGAGGTGGAGGAGGAGGTGGAGGAGGAGCAGGAGGAGGAGAAGGAGCAGGAGGAGGAGGTGGAGGAGGAGGAGGAGGAGGAGGTGGAGGTGGTGGTGGTGGTGGTGATGATGGTTGAGGCTGGAGATAATTCCTCCAACTCTGATACACCTGACACCTACAGCTACTGCCAAGGGTGTTCATCACGGAGGAAGAAGAGGAGGAGGAGAAGGAGGAGGAGAAAGAAGAAGAAGAGAGAAGGAAGGAGAAGAAGACGAGAAGGAAGAAGAAGAAGAAGAAGAAAGAAGAAGAAGAAGAGAGAAGAAAGAAGAAGAGAGAAGAAAGAAGAAGAAGATTAACCTTGGCCCGGTTTACCCTGAGTTATGGAAGTGCTTCATCAATAACCACCAGCCAGGTCAGACACGTCAGGTATGCAAATGTTACCTCACCTGGACAACAACAACCACCTTAGCACTCTTATACCGCAACTCTACCACACGTTAACGGGAAGAACACAATGCTATCCCACATTACCATCACCTATCACCCATTACGTTGACTTCTTACCCTAACAACACTAATGGGAGAATAATAATGCTATCCCACACTACCATCACCCATTATATACCAGCAGTTCGGGGATATATCGCCTCTTCGATATTATGTGAACGTATATACCCTGGTGACTACTAAGATGATTTCTAGAGGGATATATATACCTGTATAATTTTACAGGTATGATAGAGTATACTTAGAATGAACCACCGAACCACTAAGGAGAGAGAGAGAGAGAGAGAGAGAGAGAGAGAGAGAGAGAGAGGGGGGTGACCTTGGGTGTTTATCCTCCGTATCTACCTGACCCTCCCCCCTCTCTCTCAAACACACTGCTTCCTGCTAATATTTCGTTGTTTCACCTTCTTGTTTTGTGGCCTCTCTTTTTCTTTCTATCTTTCTTTCTTGCATTCTTTTTATCTCTCTGTTTCTCTCTCTTTTTCATCTTCTCTATATTCTTTCTTTTCTCTCCCCCTTTCTTACTTTATCTACATGTTCCTCCTCTCTCACTCTATCTTCCTGCTTCTCTCCTTGTCTCTTAGTCTCTCCTTCTCTCTCCTCTTATTTTTTTCTCTCTACAGTATGTATAAATTTCTCACTTATTCAGTCTCTCTCTCTCTCTCTCTCTCTCTCTCTCTCTCTCTCTCTCTCTCTCTCATCTCTGTATCAAACGTCTCAGTCTATTAATGACTTCCTCTTGCGTTACCTTTACATTCTCCACAGGCTGAGGACCGCCACCTAGCCTGAAGCAGTCCCTCCCCCCCTCTCTCTCTCACCTAGCCTGAAGCAGTCCCTCCCCCCCCCCCTCTCTCTCTCTCACCTAGCCTGAAGCAGTTCCTCCCCCCTCTCTCTCTCACCTAGCCTGAAGCAGTCCCTCCCCCCTCTTTCTCTCTCTCACCTAGCCTGAAGCAGTCCCTCCCCCCCCCTCTCTCTCTCTCACCTAGCCTGAAGCAGTCCCTCCCCCCTCTCTCTCTCTCACCTAGCCTGAAGCAGTCCCTCCCCCCCCTCTCTCTCTCTCACCTAGCCTGAAGCAGTCCCTCCCCCCTCTCTCTCTCTCACCTAGCCTGAAGCAGTTCCCGCCTCTCTCTCTCTCTCTCTCTCTCTCTCTCTCTTAACGGTGATGGAAAAAGTTGATTCTTTCATCTAAAAAACGTTTTGTGTTACGAAGTTTTCTCTTTCATTTTAAACGTTCATTCATTGTCAAAGTTTCATTTATTTCCCTAAAAGTGTTAATAATTTCCCTAAAAGTGTTAATAATTTCCCTGAAGTTTTAAAAAATTTCTTAAAAAGTTATAATAATTTCCCTAAAGTGTTCAAATTTTTCCTAAAAAGTGATAATAATTTCCCTAAAAGCATAAATAATTTCCCGAACAGTTTCGTGTTTATATTCTACATCATGAAACTACCCCCGAAAAATATCCTCAAACAAACCAAATTACCATACCCTAATTTCTCTGTTACAGTTTTCACAACAAAATGCCCTCATAATGATGTTAATTTGACATATTTATGTACCCTATTGGATGGCAACACTGAGGTGGCATATATTCACAGCGACCTGGATCCTTCTGGTTGTGACGGGTACCACTGAATATATGATTTAACTGAAGAGATATGACGAAACTCAATTTTGTTAATCTCCAATCTCTCTCTCTCTCTCTCTCTCACTCAACCACACACTCCTTCCCTCCAAAAATAAAATATCCTTCCCTCCAAAAACCTTTTCTCTTTACAACTCTCCCCAATCAACTACTTTCACCATAGCACTCGAATGGCCAGGAGAGGTGGGGGGGGGGGGGGGGGAGGGTGTGGGGGAGGCAGGTCATGAGCAAACACTAGACTTCAAACAAGGAAATAAGCAAACAGAGAGGGAGGGAGGGAGGGGGCGGGGCAGTTGGTCAAGAGTATTGGCAGGGCTTGCTACCTACAGTGTGTGGGGCTGACCTAACAACAACGCCAGTGTCCAATGTTTGGTGGAGGGATGTGTGTGTGTGTGTGTGTGTGTGTGTGTGTGTGTGTGTGTGTGTGTGTGTGTGTGTGTGTAAAATAATTAAAATAATAAACGGTTTATTAATAAAGTTGCCGCCGGTGGCTGAAAATATACATTTGATTTAGACATAATGATATAATATGCATTGAATACATTTACAGGGCTGTACAGTACATAAATCAGGAGCTGTTCATTATTTTAACAATAGATGGGATGGTGCTATTCTTATATCTATCGGTGCGGGCTCTTATGGGCTGAATTTTGTTGTAGTGGCGGACTGTGCGAGGTGGGCGGGGTACTGCTGGTGGCAGGAGGTGGCGATGACGAGGATGGTGCAGTATTCCACTGCCAAACCTTGCTAGTGCTTGTTGGTGGAGGTCACTGAGGGATGGCATTTCCAGGGTGGAGAGAGCGTTGGTGTAGCCGGAGTAGTCTGCGCCGAGCATGATTCTGCAGGCCCTTTACTGTACCTTCTCTAGCTGACGTTGTTGGGTAGAGTTGAGAGAAGACGACCAGGCTGGTGACGCATACGTTAGTTTGGGGAGAATAAAGGCGTTGTAGATAGTCCTCAGCTCTGGCGTGGGTGCCCCAAGTGACCTGAGTCGTCGTAGCATGTAGAGTCAGTACGAGGCTGCCTTGATAGTGTTGTTTACATGGGCCTTCCAGTCCAGTTTGTGATCTATAGTAAAACTCAGCAGTTTGGCAGACTGCACTAACTG
This sequence comes from Homarus gammarus, assembly GCA_958450375.1. Lineage (NCBI taxonomy): Eukaryota > Metazoa > Arthropoda > Malacostraca > Decapoda > Nephropidae > Homarus > Homarus gammarus. The sequence goes on from CAUDMG010000830.1 coordinate 172,151, forward strand.
GAGAGGATGGGCACCCACTGTGACTGCTGGAGCTTGCACTGGAGTGGTGGCGGTATTGATGTGCATGACTACGGTTTTGGTGTGGTTGATGGTGACCTTGTTCTCTGTAGTCCATACCTGTAGCCTGTCCAGGGTGCCTTGTAGCGATGAGTAGTCCGGTGAGGTGTTGTCCACTGTAACCCCCACAGTGCAGTCATCTACGTACTACCACCTGTGAGGAGTGTCCGATAGAGCGTCGTTGATCAGGATGAGGAAGCACAGTGGTCCCATCTTGGTCCCCTGTGGGTACGTGTGTGTGTGTGTGTGTGTGTGTGTGTGTGTGTGTGTGTGTGTGTGTGGAGGAAGGAAAATGTGGAGGGGTACGGCGTTTTTATATAGTAAAAGTAATTACTATTAATCTAAGAATATCTCCTAATATCAAGTGCACATGGCCTCAAAATGGCCTCAGAATGGCCAAGATATGTTCGTCCTATTCTCTCATCCACAACGTCTTGAAACCCCCCCCCACCCCCATCCCCTTTTTGATATTCCTGGATCCGCCCCTGAGCTGTGAAGGGAGGAGAAAAGGAGGGGGTAAGGAGGGAGGTATAGCTGGTCAGGTGTGAGGGACCTTGAGGAGGAGGCCGGGTCGTGGTAACATACCTGTTCACCTTCGTCCCTCTCACTCACCTTCACTCTCACACTCTCACTCTCTCTTACACACTCACTCAATCATTCACTCTCTCTGTATCGCCCTTTATATTCGCTCACTCTTTCTCTTTCTCTCTCTCATCCTCCTTCAATTTCATTCAATATCTCTCTCTCTCTCTCTCTCTCTCTCTCTCTCTCTCTCTCTCTCTCATACGTCTATACTCCAATTAATAAAATAAATGGATAAACAAAAACAAAATAGGATCAATATATTATTCCATCCTCGTCACAATCGTCTTCTAACCTAACCTAACCAAATAAAAAAAGTAAAGAAACAAAAAATCACGGGTACACACACACACACACACACACACACACACACACACGGGTCCGGAAGAAGACCTCGGCTTTGCTAACTAACCAGTCAAACCTGCTGTGGCCGCCGGCCAAGGTCAGGCGGGGGTCACACCCATACTAAGGTGAGGTCCACTTTTGTTAGGTTAGGTTAGGCTAGGTGAGGGCCTGGGTCCTCTACAGTATTGCACCACCTCATTAGGTTAGGTTAGGTTAGGTCAGGTGAGGGCCTGGGTCATACAGTATTACATCTCCTCGTTACTATAATAATAATCATCACTAAACACACAGGACCGTCATGGTCGCTGCTGCCATCTAGCGGCGGGAGGGAGAGTAATTACCGAGCTGCCAGTGTTAAGGTGACTACTACTGCTACTAATACTACTGCTACTACTATTACTACTATTACTAGTACAAGCTTAGCAACTTTGCAGCAAATGCTGGAACGCTAGAATATTTTAAAAGGAGGCTAGATAGATTCATGGATGATAGAGAGTGGTAGTAACTCTCGACAGGAGCTGCCATGCACAGGCCAACCGGCCTATTGCAGACTCCTTATTTTCTTATTCTTCTTATGTTCTAATAGTGTACTAATAACAATAATAATACATAACGATATTATTATTATTATTATTATCATCATTTAATTTATTAATTAACGTGCTTAAATATACAGAAGACATAAACAAATATTAAGAACGTCAGCCACAGTCCAGTACACACACTCATACACCTGTTCATCAGCTGTCGTAAAGTAAACAAACAGTCTCCCTGGGAGGTGTTTCACTGACTCGCGTGCCTTGAGACTCTACATACACACATCTGATATGAGATTCTGAATTTGAACACGGCAGCTGGGAGGAACAAGTACACGAGGAGAGATTCGCCAGTTAATCTTAGAATGGAAACAAAGAAGGGAATAGCTAGTCTTGTGTCGAATCATATGTATGAGCGTAATTTTTTGTTGTTGATATTGCAAGTTGAAATGAAGGAGTGAAATGCGAGTTTTTAAGTTAAGTAAATTAAACCGGAAACAAATTAAGCCGAATGTATCCTAGCTAAGATTAAATCAGGCCACTGGTAACATTCTTCATACACTATCTGTTATTGCAAGATACTTTCCTGTTATTGCAAGACCTTCCCTTTTATAGTCAGACCTTCCCTGTTATTGCAAGACCTTCCCTGTTATTGCAAGACCTTCCCTGTTATTGTAAGACCTTCCCTGTTATTGCAAGACCTTCCCTGTTATTGTAAGACCTTCCCTGTTATTGTAAGACCTACCCACTACAACACAGACTATCCCTACCACAATACGGACCTTCCCAGTTATTGCCATGACCACCGATCATCAGTTATTCACACATGAGATTATTCACGCCACGGGGCATTAATAATCTCTCACGCACAGTACAGAGCAAGTTGGTTCAGCCTCATATCCCTCTCTGGTGGTGATAGAGGTGGTGATAGTAGTGATGATGGTAGTGATGATGATGGTGATAATGGTAGTGGTGAAAGTTTCCTTACTGGTTCCTCCCTCCTGTTTGGATAAAGCCACCCCATCCCCCCCTTTACCTCACATCTGGCCAGCAACGCCTATTTGGTTAACGTCTAGCGCCGTAACGTGTTTGTGTACGAGTTTCTCTTGGTTGAGATGGTTTGTGTGGCCAGGTGTGGTACTGTACTACATGGTTGCTTGGCGGGTGTACTTTTGTTTATAGGGGTTGTGGTAGTAGTAGTGATTGTGGTTGTTGTGGTAGTAGTAGTGGTGGTAGTAGTAGTGGTGGTAGTAGTAGTGGTGGTAGTAGTAGTGGTGGTAGTAGTAGTGGTGGTAGTAGTAGTGGTGGTAGTAGTAGTGGTGGTAGTAGTAGTAGTGGTAGTAGTAGTGGTGGTAGTAGTAATGGTGGTAGTAGTAGTGGTGGTAGTAGTAGTAGTAGTGGCAGTAGAAGCAGTAGTAGCTTTTTATCTATAATGACGTGCCTAACTACCCTCCTCCACCCTGATCACCAAAACCTGCTTGGCTTTCTCTCTTACCTGACACTTAATTAATTTTACACCTGTTGGTAATTTGAGTCGCTCAGATAACATAACAACGTGATTTACCCCCCCCCCCCTCCTTTAACAACTTCCTTGATAGTTACACAATCTGTCTAACCTAACCTAACCTAACCTAACCTAACCTAACCTAATTCAAAATTCACCAGTGTGGAGCTCCCTGGATGATCAGATCTCTTGAAAATTGGCAACTCTTAAAATCAGGTATTCTTAATTATTATATATCATTTACCTGCTCTCTCTCTCTCTCTCTCTCTCTCTCTCTCTCTCTCTCTCTCTCTCTCTCTATCTCTCTCTCTCTTCTTTCTTGTTTTTTGCTTCTATTATTGTGTTTAAATATATGTGTGGGGGTGTGGGGGATTGAAGGGAAGGGGTGAAGGAAGGGATGGGGTGAAGGAAGGGATGGGGTGAAGGAAGGGAAGGGGTGAAGGAAGGGATGGGGTGAAGGGAAGGAACTATACAAAGAAAGAGACAAACATGGTGGAAGAAAGTAGTACATGGTAGGTGAATAAAAGTGAGGAGAGAGAGAGAGAGAGAGAGAGAGAGAGAGAGAGAGAGAGAGAGAGAGAGAGAGAGAGAGAGAGAGAGAGAGAGAGAGTGTCAAGCTAAAAGTGGAAATATTTCTCACGTACACACACACACACACACAAAGACTTAGGTCACTTGGGGCACCCACGCCAGAGCTGAGGACCATCTACAACGCCTTTATTCTCCCCAAACTAACGTATGCGTCACCAGCCTGGTCGTCTTCTCTCAACTCCACCCAACAACGTCAGCTAGAGAAGGTACAGAAGAGGGCCTGCAGAATCATGCTCGGCGCAGAATACTCCGGCTACACCAACGCTCTCTCCACCCTGGAAATGCCATCCCTCAGTGACCTCCACCACCAAGCACTGGAAAGGTTTGGCCGTGGACTACTGCACCACCCTCGCCATCGCCACCTCCTGCCACCTGCAGCCCTCCACCCACCTCGAGCAGTCCATCACTACAACAAAATACAGCCCATAAGAGCCCTCACCGATAGATATAACAACAGCACCATCCCATCTATTGTTAAAATAATAAAAAACTCCTGATTTATGTACTGTACAGCCCTGTAAATGTATTCAACGCATATTATATCATTATGTCTAAATCTAATGTAAGTCTGTATATTTTCAACCACCGGCTGCAGCTCTATTAATAAACCGTTTATTATTATTATTATTACTATTATTATTTTCTAATCAACTATAACTGTTACTCTCTGATCTATCTTAATCACTTTCTCGAATTATTTTGTTTTTGTCAATATTAACAGCTAATTAACGACCGAATTTTAGCCAATAATATTCTCAACTACAAAGACAAGTTAATAAGGAAAGCTCCCGGCTGCCCCGTTGTCATAGAGACGGAAGATGTCATTAACTCCATAACCTATAGATTAAAAATACGGATTATTTAACTATTTATAAGATCATGTTAAGTCGATTCTATATTCTAAGTTTCATTAAAATTCATTGGTGTTTTTCGAAGTTATTGCGTTTACATGATGTGTGTATACAAACAAACACACACAGATGAGCGGGTGAGTGCTATAGTATTACTCTATGAATGAGAAGAGTGAGAGGGGCATAAGAAGAATTCAAACAGTAAGGTTTTGCCATGACCTAGTGACCTACTCTCCCATACAGCTATTGAACCACCTGACGATTAGCCCCCCTAGATTATTTCACCTGATTATTTAACACCTTTACGCTACCTGCGAGGGGAGGGGGTGTTAGGTTAGGTTAGGTTATTTTATGATATATTAGGCTTGGTTAAGTTAAAATAGGTTAGTTTAGGTTAGGTTAGTTTAAATTAGGTTAGTTTAGGTTAGGTTAGGTTAGGTTAGGTATTTCATTCTCAGAGTCACGTGTGGGTGTGTTCCTCCACCTTCACTGCCTCAAACTCACCCATATTTAGAGATGGCCCATAGCCCCCCCCCCCCCCCCCGGCCCCAATTCTCCAGCCCCCAGCCCCTAGCCCCAGGACCCCGGGTTACGTACCTGGTCAGCCTGGTTGACCTTCCCTTGGGGTGGGTATTAAAGGAGTGAGGAGGGAGGAAGGGTGTGACAGAAGGAGAGAGGGAGAGAGGGAGGGAGAGAGGGAGGGAGAGAGGGAGAGAGGGAGGGAGGTAGACCTTGGTACACTAAGTTCCTGTACACATTATGCATAGCAGATGGTGGAGGTATTTTTATCCACGTCCCCAAGGTTGAGGTTCCGTCTGTCCGTCTGTCTCTCTGTTAGTCCGTCTGTCCGTCCGTCTGTCTCTCGTATTCTGCTGCGAAGAAACGACAAAATCCTGCCGTGTCATGATGACTTGCCATTATGTCTCTCTTAAGGTCAAATGATATTGTCTTGAAATTTTAACCCTCGTGAAAAGTTATGTCTTTTGAATAATGGTAAAAAGTGCATATCAACTGAAGATTAACCACCCTAATACTAACCCAACCTAATCTTCAGGTGCTACTAAATATTCTTACGTTTAATGATAACTCAGCATTATTGGTTTGCAGGTCAGGGTATCCATATTTCATGAGACGTTTTCTGTTATTAAGACCCTCACTGTAGCTCCAGGTCTCACACTGTCTGGGTACTAATACTGAACCAGCCACAGCACGCCTGATCACTTGAAGATTAGACACTCAAGCTTATTTTACTTGATGATTAGACAGCCCAGCTTATTTCACCTGATGATCACATAAGAACATAAGAACATAAGAATGGAGGAAACTACAGCGGGCCTATTGGCTCATACTGGGCAGTCCCATTTACACCCAACCCCTATTGCTCATATATCCATCCAACCTATGTTTGAAGCTATCCAGCGTATTAGAGTTAATGGTGATGTTTGGTAACTTGTTCCATTCATCCACTACTCTGTTTCCAAACCAATGTTTACCTATTTCACGCCTAAATCTAAATTTGTCTAATTTAAAACCATTGTTACGAGTTTGCTCCTGGTTGGATAGTTTGAGTACCTTTGTAATGTCCCCTTTGTTTAGCCCTGACTTCGATTTATACACCTCGATTATATCGCCTCTCACTCTACGTCTCTCGAGGGAGTGCAAATTAAGATGCTTTAACCTGTCTCTGTACTCAAGGTTCCTAATGCCCGGGATTAGTCTTGTCATTCTCCTATGAATTCTTTCCAAGGATTCTATATCCATTCTGTAATACAGTGACCAGAATTGAACTGCGTAATCCAAGTGAGGTCTCACAAGCGCAAGGCACCCAAGCTTATTTTAGCTGATGATTGGATGATTCATAGACACCAGTAAAAAGTAATTATGATTTGAAGAGTTAAAATTTACACCTAGTTAAAGTTATGGAATTTTGTCTGTAATTCTATATTCACCATCTAATTACTCTACTTACCTGTTGCCTACAGTATTAGCAGGTACAAACCTGATTAATAGTTCTAATAAACCTCAATATTAAGTTTCTATATCCTTTAATTAACTAAACACTAAAAAAAAAACCCACTATCATATTTCATTCTCTAACATCTCAAAATATGTCTAAAAAATATTTCCCAATTAAAAAAAATCGATATTAAATTCAAAAGACGACAGGTGTTTCAGTCGAGCGACGCGAGCACCTCACTGACCAGGTATAAAGAATCCGCAATTGGATCCCATGAGATAAGACTCGAGGGGAAAATGTTTGGTAGATAGGAGGTGGTGGTGGTGGTGGTGGTGGAGGTGGAGGTGGTGGTGGTGATGGTGATAGTGTTGTGTGTGTGTGTGTGTTTGATGGGCGTCCTTCTAATAGCACCTATCTTACCCTGAGACCATTAACGCCCCTAAACTATATTAAGAACGACATTATAACCCAGCGCCATTACCCTATTTTACTGCCACTACCACCGCCACTTCCCTTGATGTTGATGTTAGTCACTTTCACTGCTACTGCCCTTTGGAGAGTCATTTCCTGCCCTGATACACTACCACTACCCCTAGAGAGCTACTTCCTGTGCTGATACATTGCTACTACCCCTAGATAGCCACTTCCCTCACAGCACCCCTACCCCCACAAGCAGGGGTAGAAGGAGGAGGAGGAGCAGGAAGAGGAGGAGGAGGAAGAGGAGGAGTAGGATGAGGAGGAAGAGGAGGAGGAGGAGGAGGAAGAGGAGGAGGAGGAAGAGGAGGAGGAGGATGATGAGGAAGAGGAAGAGTAGATGGATTGGGACACAACAGAACTTCACACCAGCCACCAATGACGTTTTAAACACACTACGGGATTCTGGGGTATTTGACGAAGACTGGCGACGCAGAACATACACAAAGCGGTGACGGGCGTGTCCTACATACCTGACGTTGTACCGGCGGAAGTAACAGACCTGCTAGGGGTAGTTTTAGAGGGGGGGGGGAGGGTTGTGGTGTAAGGGGGGAAGGTAGTTCCGATGTTGACGCTGATGACATACTGCTAGGGGTGTGGGATGGGTGAGGGTGGGTGTTGGATGGGTGTGGTTAGGTGAGTGTGGGTGTTGGATGGGTGTGGTTGGGTGAGTGTGGGTGAGGGGTGAAAATGGATGATTGTCAGGTATGTCTGGCTGTGAAAAATACCAGCCTCTTCACAAACAGGGGAATAGAAGCCGCTTATGACTTTTAACGTAACATACGACGCAAAAGACGACCACGACGCAAAAGACGACCACGACGCAAAAGACGAACACGACGCAAAAGACGAACACGACGCAAAAGACGACCACGACGCAAAAGACGAACACGACGCAAAAGACGACCACGACGCAAAAGACGACCACGACGCAAAAGACGACCACGACGCAAAAGACGACCACGACGCAAAAGACGACCACGACCAACAGCAACAAACACAATTAATAGAAAAGGTCACCTGGACTTACCTGTGCGTTGAGGTGTGTTAGTGTCCCCCGAGGAGCTGCTAGTTCACCTACCTGTAATAAAGGAAATATCTTTAAGGTCACCTGTTGTTTACCTCATTAGGCACTGGTTTAATTTACATCAACACAGACAGGTAAGGTCATTGAACATTAAAGAAAACACCTTATTTAATTTAACCTAACCTAACCTAAACTAACCTAACCTAACTCTAACCTAACCTAACCTAACCTAACCTAACCTAAACTAACCTAACCTAACCTAACCTAACTCTAACCTAACCTAACCTAACCTAACCTAACCTAACTCTAACCTAACCTAACCTAAACTAAACTAACCTAACCTAACCTAACACCTGTTTAATAAAGTGTAATGATGTTAAGTGAGTTAATTAATACTCACTGTGTGCTGGAGGTTGAGGTATACGACACTTTATGGCATCTATGACACTTATGACACTTTATGACACTTTATGACACTTTTCGGCACTTATGACACTTTATGACACTTTATGACACTTAATGGCACTTGCGACACTTTATGGAACTTATAAAACTCTGTTATTTGTTACACTTTATGGTACTTGTGACACTTCCGATACTTTCAGGCAATTTACGGCACTTTTATGGTACTAACAGGCACTTTACGACACTTTTATGGCACTTTACGGCACTTTTATGGTACTTACAGGCACTTTACGGCACTTAGGTCACATTAGCGTCTAGAGGAAGACTGCTCACGACGTCAACCAAACACACTAGTTGTTCGCTGTAATTTGCCCCCCTACGACAGGTGTACTAACATGGATAATTAACCAACAACATCTACAAATAATATTAATTAAGTCATTCATTATAAATTATATATATTTTTTAATTAAATTACAAAAACATAAATAAAAATAATAAAGGAATTAATAAAGTTTAATTAATTACTAATATTTTGAAAGTAATAAACGTAGTAATGCAGGAATAATGTTTACCAACCTTACTTTAAACTAATGGATGGGTTGTTACAGTGATAACTAGCAATTACACCCCATCACAGCACGTTAGAGTAGTTAAGGTTGGAGGGAACAGCTTTAACCTGAATTACTATTAATATTATTATTATTCTATTTAATGTTTATGTTTTAATTAATTATTATTGTTATTTCTTCATATTTCTCTTCTCTCTCTCTCTCTCTCTCTCTCTCTCTCTCTCTCTCTCTCTCTCTCTCTCCTCCACAGTCACTCGTCCCTGCCCTCTCTCTCTCTCTCTCTCTCACTCCACACTATCACGCTCCCCCTACCACGACTACCCATTACAATTTAGTGTTATGTAACCCCTGGCGTCTTCGTGCACCATCATACATAATGGCATTTCTTTCGTAAGTTCCTCACTCCACTGAAGATTAACCTACCCCCTGCGTTGACGACTTTGCTCCCCCCTGCCACCCCCAGGAGAACAGGGGTAGCGATGATGCAAGTCTACCTTCCCCTGTCTACATATAACCCTTCCACCCCCCTCCCCTACCATCACTTCCCCCTTTCCCTCCCCCTACCATCACTTCCCCCTTTCCCTCCTCCTACCATCACTTCCCCCTTTCCCTCCCCCTACCATCACTTCCCCCTTTCCCTCCCTCTACCATCACTTCCCCCTTTCCTTCCCCCTACCATCACTTCCCCCTTCCCCTCCCTCTACCTTAACGTCCCCATCTTTCTTAAAGCCGAACCCTACCTAAACCCCCTCCCCCCTCCCTATTACCCCCCTTTCCCTCTCTCTTTCCCCCTTCCTTCCCCCTTCACCTAGACTTCACCTTAAGGGGGTAATAACACCACAACCTTGTCATTCCCAGCCAGGTGTGGACATGATGGTTCTGGGGGTAGGGAGGTGCGGACTCAGGTGTGGTAAGGCGGTTCTCCTAGTCTTCAACCTCATCTTTTTTGTAAGTATTGTATTAATTCTTCGTTTATTATCATTATTTTCTCTATTCTCTTCTTTATTTATTGTTGTTATGTTGGTGTTTGGTTGGATGGTTTTGGTGGGGTGGTGGTGGTAGTGGTACAGGTGACCGGTGAGGTGGTGGGGGTGGGGGGTGGTACAGGTGACAGGTGAGGTGGTGGTGGTGGTAGTGGTACAGGTGACAGGTGAGGTGGTGGTGGTGGTGCAGATGACAGGTGAGGTGGTGGGGGTGGTACAGGTGACCGGTGAGGTGGTGGGGGTGGTACAGGTGACAGGTGAGGTGGTGGTACAGGTGACAGGTGAGGTACTAGTATTAACACACACACACCACACCACACCACACCACACACAAAAAAAAAAAAAACTGAACTCATTGACTGTTTCTCCCACGTGTAAACTTTACCTTTCTCATTGCTACTTCTCACGACGAAGCCTTGACACCTCCTTCCTTCCTTCCCCCCTCTCGGTGTTGTCAGGTAAGAACTTGTAAGACGCTGTACAATTTATTCTGACAAATATTGGGTGTTTTTTTTTTTTCTTCCCCCTAAAGTCTCGATTTTTTCTAAGGACTTTCTCTCCCATTTAAAGTGATTAGTTTATTTAGGTGTTTTAAGTAAGGGTTTATTAGTGACATTTATGGATAAAGGTTCGATTCTGTTTTGTAGTTGTGTTTTTGTTGTGATTATTGGTGTTGTTGTTATTGATACTGCTATTATTATTATTATTATTATTATTATTATTATTATGTAATTTAGAAAGGAGATTTATTTCAAAGTAGAAGTTGTTGTGTAATATTTTTAATCTGGCGTAAACAATTGTCAGTACCATAAGAGGCATAAGTCACTGTTGGTCCCCCTCCCCTCTGCCTCAAGTCAATATTATCAAGTAACACTTATACGCTATATCTTATCTCACCTCCAGATATATAATTTACTGATATAAGCTGCCAATTTATAGCTCAATAATTTACTAAAGTATAAAAAACTCGGAACTAATTCTGATCAATTGCCGCCTATCCTCATCTGCGTGCAAATAGACTAATGAAATTGATGCAGTCACTGTCTCGACCAATCATAACGCGATTTCATGGTCACCCTCATGAACCAGGGAGCTGATTGGTCACCTTTCCTTGATAGGGTATGACAGCGTTAATTGAATTTTCATTAATGTTATTACAATTATTACAGTAATGATCATGGGTAATTTATCTCCATAATGGGTTATTAGCATAGTTAATAAGGTCTAGTTGACACAAAGAGTTAATTAGTATATTGAGGAGTGACGTGTGGTCCGGGTGATTACTGCTGACTCATACAGGTAATGCAGGTGGACACTCCTTTCAGAATTTGTTGTTGTTGTGATATTTCTTCTTCTTCTTCTTCTTCTTCTTATTGTTATTATTATTGTTATTATTTCTCAATCGATTTGTCTATCTACATATTCATCACTCATCCACAATCTCTCTCTCTCTCTCTCTCTCTCTCTCTCTCTCTCTCTCTCTCTTACCAATTCACTATTCATGTTCCTTCATATTTTTTCCCTTCCTTGAGAGATTCTCCTGTCGCCTGGTCTCCCGTTCTGTTTTTCCTTCATAGTCGTAAAGTTAATTTATCTGACAAGCCTTTCAAGCTCTTCCGGATTCTCTCACTTTCTCACTCTCTTACTCTCTCTCTTTCTCTCTCATTATCACCCCTTTTATTATCTCCTCCTTTGGGGTTTATCATGTTTCAGTCTTCTTGTTATCTCTATCTCTCTCTCTTTCTGTATGGTTGGATAGGGCTTTCTTTCTTTCTTTCTTTCTTTCTTTCTTTCGCCTTTTCCTTTTCTTCCTCGTTTCTTTCTTTCTTTCTTCTATACTCTTTCGTCTTTTCATTTTCTCTCTCTCTCTCTCTCTCTCTCTCTCTCAACTCCTCCTGGAAGCCTCTAATTGTTCCTGGAAACCTCCCATGGAAGATTCTACTGGATTTTCGAAACCTTTTACCGTCAACTGGAATCCCCTGATTGTTCTGGAAGCCTACTAATACTTACAAACAACCTATCACCTCTTGGAAACCTTTGTGCTCATCTGGAAGCCTTTACTAGTTCCTAAACACCCTGGGAGGTTTCATTTATCACCTTAACACGTACGTTATTTTCTGGAAACCATCAACACGACTTGGAAACCCCTTAAACGTTCCTAAATACATTAAAATCCCCCATAACCACGATCTAGTAGCTTCCTTTAGTCTCTGGAAACCTCATGGAACCCTCTGCTAACTCTTGTGAACTCAACTGGCAACTGAAACTTCAAATTAATTCCAGGAAGACTCAATCAAAAAGATGTAAACCCTCACCAGGTCTTCCAGGAATCAGAAAACCCACAACACATTGCCACTAACCCATGGAAACACCCCTCCCTCCCTCCACTCGTGTGACCTGGAAACCTTTGCTGATTCTACACTTTTTTTTTTTACCGATTATCAGATTGAGTCTCACGGATTATCATAAGAATTATTCCCTCCATTGTTCGCTGGCGGTAGTGGTGAGGGAGAGGGGAGGGGGAGAGGGAAGGGGAGGGGGGAGGAGGGAAGGGGGTATGGAGTGGAGGGGGGTATTGCTATATAAGGGCAAGTTAGAGGTCAGAGTTGAAGTAAAAGCTGTTTGTTTTTATTTTGTAATTACTTGTATTGGTAAAGAGGAGAGAGAGAGAGAGAGAGAGAGAGAGAGAGAGAGAGAGAGAGAGAGAGAGAGAGAGAGAGAGAGAGAGAGAGAGACACTAGGATAATATAATGGTAGATGACCCAACGCAATGATCAGTTTTTCCCCTCTTTAATATTTTTTTTTTTCACCCAGCAATTTATTGAAGGGTCGGTAAGGGAGTCCCTCATACCCCGGGTTGGGCGGAAATAAAAAAAAAATAAAAAAAATTCAATTAAAAGTGATAAAAAGTGAAAGTGAAATCTGAGAACTGATCCACGAGTCTTTGTGTCTACTACTACTACTACTTTTACTACTACTACTACTACTACTACTACTACTACTACTACTACTACTTTTACTACTACTACTACTACTTCTACTACTACTGCTACTACTACCACTACTACTACTACTACTACTTCTACTACTACTACTACTACTACTACTACTACTACTATTACTAGCATCACCACAGGTATGTAAACACTAATTGGCCTTGGTGTTACAGGTGACGGGCGTGACGGTGATGGTGGTGGGGGTGTGGTGCGTGGCGGGGGATGGGCGTGACGTCATGCTAGCCCTGGCGCCCACACCCGCCCATATGCCCACCCTCATCCACCTGGCGTACGGACTGGTGGGCGCGGGGGGCGTGGTGCTCCTGACCTCCGTGCTGGGCGTGTGGGCGGCCTTCAAGGAAAACCAGTGTGGACTTGGATTGGTAAGATGAATGGTGTTAGGTACTGTGTGTGTGTGTGTGTGTGTGTCATAACCCTGGGAATCATTTAGGGGCGTAGCGGATACAGCACACTGAATACCAAACCACCAAGGCACTGTACTCGACCGCTTTCACTTCCCCAACAATAAAATTAGGTACCCATCCACAGCTGGGTCGACTAGGAGGGGAAGATGCCATGGGTGTGAACTAGTGTACTCTTATAACAGGAAGTGAATGTTGTATCCACTCACCCACTCTACTATGGTGTACAACCTAACCTAACCTAACCAACCCTAACCTAACCTACCCTAACCTACCCTAACCTAATATTAACACATGATAAAAGACGTGTTGGTATTAAGAAACCTGATACAATGTGAATTAGTTTAGTGAAAGTTGATGAGATTTCATGTATGTATGTATGTATGTATGTATGTATGTGAGAATGATAGTGTTATGCATAAGTAGAAGACCTGACGATAAATATTTGTTTATAGAGAGTTTTGATGCTGTCTGTGTGTGTGTACGTGTAAGTGACGTGTGTGTACGTGTAGGTAGCGTGTGTGTACGTGTAGGTGACTGTGTGTACGTGTAAATGACTGTGAGAGTACGTGTTGGTGACTGTGTGTGTACGTTCAAGAGGGGAGGGTAAAATGGCATCAGGAAATAAATCATTCTTACGACATCGTTTAGAATGTTTTAGGAGACCGTTCATCCCGTTTATTCCAACAAGTAAAATTCACTTAAAAAAATGTCCCTTAAAATGTTTAGGTGAACATTCTATCTGTTTTCCTCTAACGGTTAAATTCCTTAAAATTAAATATACCCTGAGATTTATAAATACAAGATGGGGTACTTCCTGCCTTCTCCTCTCTCCCTATGGTGGCGAGATTCACAAGCTTACGACATAAACACACACACCTGGTTTATTTAATGACGTCACGTATTAAAAGTATTATTACACAAACATGACACCTGTGCGCTACTAACCCCGTAACAATGTGAGGTTTTTGATGAGGTGACGGTGTTACGTGTTGCTGGAGAGGGAGGGAGGAAGAGGGGGGGGGGGGGGTTTGGAGGTTCCTTTTGTACGTGACTTGTGACGTTGGTAGTGGTAATGGTTGTGGTGATAATGGTGGTGGTGACAGTGGTGGTGATAGAGGTGACGGTGAAGGTGAAAATATGATACTGTGATGGTATCCTAATCATTCTATTCCAGCAAGTGACGGTGATTGGTGACGCAGTATGGATCTATAAAGTGACGGTGTGACGGAAACCCAACCCAATCTAACCTAACCTAACCAATTCTCTTCCAGTACGTGACGTTGGTGGTGATGGTGATTGCTGGAGAGGTGACGGTGGGGATCATGGGAGTCTTATATCAGATCAAAGTGGTGGAGAACATGGCAGCCTCCCTCACTGCTCGCCTCAGGACTCACTATGCCTCACCTGGCCATGAAACCTTTACCTTGGCCATCGATTACGTCCAGTACCAGGTAAAAGGGTGGGAGGAGGGGAAGGGGAAAGGGGGAGAGGGGAGGGGGAAGGGGGAAAGAGAGGGGAGGGGGAAGGGGGAAGGAGAAGAAGAGAGAGGGGTAGGAAGGGGCATTATTGTATTTTCTCTCTCTCTCTCTCTCTCTCTCTCTCTCTCTCTCTCTCGTCTAGTGATGTAATATTAAAGGCGGTAAAAATATTACCACACACAGTGAAGAGATAAATAACAATGTCAATATGAATGGAAAAACAATGGCCAAATTTTAAATGGTTTTATAATAGAATTTGGGCAGATCTTTTCCATAACCCGATGTATCTTCAAGATGGGATCGAACCCGAGTTCTTTCGAGTGTAAGGCTAGTGTCGTGCCAAGCTTTCATGCGGTGGTAAGCTATCATTCAGTGCCAGGCTATCACCGAGTGCCATATGTTTTACGAGTGGACAAATACTATATAATACTCTTGCTGCTCGATATAAGCTCACACAAAAGAATATAAGGCTTTTGTACCCATAGCTCTGTCTGTCTGTCCGTCTGTATGTATGTATGTATGTCTCGTTTCCTCTTTCTCTCTTTATCTCTCCCTCCCCTTTCGGTCCTTGCTGCTCCTTGTCTCTCTCCTTCTTTCTCTCTCTCTTTCCTATCGCTCTTCCTCTCTCCGTCACGCCCTCTATCTCTGTCTCACTCCCTTCTGCTTTCTCTCTTTCTCTCTCTCTCTCTTCCTCACGCCCTCTCTCTCACTCCCTTCAGGTCTCTCTCTTTCTCTCTCTCCCCCTCTCTCCCCTCTCGGTGCCTGTCATTCTCTCTCCCCCTCTCTCCCCTCTCGATGCCTGTCTCCTCTCTGTCCAGGAAATATTTGCCAGATCTCGTATTGTGTGAGGCTGGAGAAGAGTAATTCATTTTTGAGCTCCCAAGCCAATAGCCAGAGACTCAGAGGACCTTACGTTAACTATTGCTCGCCTCAGTATACGACAAATTACACTATAAATCCTGAGTTAAAGTCTAGTCTCGGGGCAGTTTTTACGCCATATTGACGCCCAGGTTAGTGTTACAGTTTAATTAAGGTATTTACCAGGTATCAAACACACGTAGTAAGGGAGAAATTGAGAGTGAAAGTGTTTTTGTAAATCCAAGGACAGATTAAAGGCGTTACCCCTGAGGCTACCCAGCTGACCAACTCCCAAAGAGAAAACGGTATTGTGAAAGTCTTGGGACACGAATGATGGAAAGAAATAAATACTTTTTTTCTGTCTTTGTTTTTTTTTTCTTTATATTAAATCTTCCATCTTGTGTCGTTGTTAAGAAATATTCTCCACCCTCTAAGAGTATTGAAACGTTTTATATAATTGAGGAAAAAATGTGATGGGGATTTGTAGTTTGTGTGTGAATGTAATTATATGATGTCTTTTTTTTGTTATTCAAATTATTATTATTATTACGCAATTTCCACATATATAGTTAATACAGAAAATAATATGTACCTTTATAAATATTTAGATCAACAAACACTACCAATAACAAACAAGGGGAATTTTATCTCTTTAACCCCAAGTCATTAATAACCAGATAATCCTCACATTACATCTGTTAACCCAACCCTTTAATCTGGATAACATAACACATACACACACACACACACACACACACACACGAGATAAACATCTTAACGACAACTTGGGAGTCCGGGTACGATAATCAACGCTGCCATTTTCCTTGTAAGTAAACAAGTTATCGTACTGCAGAACATTAACACTCTCGTCTGCGATATTCCAAACGTATGAATTAGCCCCATTAATCATGCATAATCATTCTGGAGAACACAGTGCTATGTCTCATACATTTCGCGCGACAGATCACACATACGTCACCGTGAGTAATGAGTCCTACGTCTGGCACCTCTTGTTGGGTATTATCCCTTGTCTCTTTTGTTGTGTTTGTTGTATTTACACTTTTCTTCTCCTTTTTCTTTATAATTGTCTTCTCTTTTCTTTTCATTATTATTATTTTTATTAGTTAATTTTACTGCTACTGGTATTATTATTATTATTATTACTATTATTATTATTATTATTACTATTATTATTATTATTATTATTATTAGCACAATAATACAGTAATTCACAAGTTACATTGATCCATTTAGGACTATCAGGGAGGCGCCTTGACCAACTGAACTAGTGACCTAAACTGATTCAAGGTCATCTTCAATGTTATGTGAAAAAGGTTTAAGTTCGGAAACCTTTCTTTATGGCATAGATTTTTGTTCAATTGGATTCAAAGTCAATAGGGTTCATAAGCAGTGTATGGGAAATCTATTTATGATGTTTGGTTGTGATCCTTACTATAGAACTGTAGTTATTGTGCTGACACCATTAATATATTGACTGACGGACAAACCAATGGATGTACAAGACCCTCAATCTATAAGGGGAATAATAACATGAATAAAGCACAAGATAGGCAATAAGAAAAATGGCTAAAATGAAATAAAAATCAATCATTACAACCATACAGTAAAATAGACACACTATACTTTTACCTACTTACAATACTTATACACGTAGTTAAAAAAATACATGAAAAAAGTGAGGCCTGTATGTCTGTATGTTCATCCATTTAATTGGCAATACAATAACCATCACATGGACGAATGGGTTAATGGCTCTGTTAGATACACATTTAGGACTCTGTAACTGGTCAATGTTCCTTGATCTTCCCAGGCCTTGTGTTGTGGCCCTGAGGTGAAGACTGGCTCAAGTGGGATCAATGTTAATATTGTGTTCTTTAAAGGCGATGCGTGTGTATTACCGATCGTAAATATGGACTTAATTGACACTGTTCTTCCTTTACGTTAGTCTAACACGAGGGATAAGTGTGTGTGTGAGTGTGAAGGAGGTAGGTGTAAGTGTGTGTGTGTGAGTGTGAAGGAGGTAGGTGTAAGTGTGTGTGTGTGAGACGATGAGTGCAAGAGGATTCATGTGTGAGGAGATAAGTGTGAGTTTGTGAGGATAAGAGTGTGAGGGGGAAAGTGTGTGAGGGGGAAAGTGTGTTAGAGGATAAGTGTGTGAGGATAAGTGTGTGTGTGTGTGTGTGTGAGAGGATGTCACCCACTGCAACACTCTCCCACAGCCACAGCTTCTAACCCATGATGTCACCCACTACAACAAACCCATGTACAGTCTAATCACCTTTACAGAGCTCAGCCACAACCCATAGCTACCCATGATCCAAGAAAAAATTAAGATTAGCAGAGCCAATAACCCATTACGAGAAACCCATGCAGATCTTAACTATAGCGAGTGACTTTTAACTCGGCAACAACAAACCCATTACCATACGACCTAACCTAAACCTGTGCAACATTGACCCAAAAAATCCTTCGTCTAGGATTCGTGCAATTGGACCAAAAACCTTCTTTGCAACAACATCAACTCTCACCGTCGCCATTACCCATAATCCATGCAACACTGCGACAACCACCCTCCCCCCCCCCCTTGCAAAAGCCTTTTGTCGGAGTAAGAAAAGGCTATCCTGAAGGAAGCAGCAAGCCTCATTCCTACACAATGTCGTCTTTAAAATATGCAACTTTCGGGAAGGTTACAATGCCCAGTCGCCCCTTTTAACTTCAAGAAGAATTGATCCTTTCCAGAGATGAATGTCGGGCGCCCAGGAAATGAGGCTAGCGTGCCTTCCACCTTGGCCAGCGAGGGAGAAAAGTTTACAGGGGCAAATCTATTTCATCCATGATATTATATGTAAAGAAATATACATACAGACGTTTATTGGTCGCTGGAAATTTTCAATATCCGCAAAGAGAATATTTTTCATTAAGTAAATCATACCTGCAATATATTCTGGGTACACCTTTAGAGAACTACATTTCATCTCTCGGATATTTGATACATCCAGTTATTCTTTCTCAACAAACACGTATGTTATTTTCACTGGTGATTTGCTATAACCTTAAGAGAATGTTTTTTAGTGATGTGTCTACCATTACATACGAGATTTACTGAAGGTTGAATGTACTGTAGGTTGAATGTAAAATTGCTGGAACATTATTTGATCTAAGGCAATGTTATGTGTCGCTGGTATGTGAACTTATTGTCCCCACGTGACTGACAAGACCCTCAAGGATGAGTGAGTGTTTGTCAAGGTATAGATCATCTTCACAATGACTCTAAGTATATGTTTGAGGTGATTTTTCATGTTGACGACTTGCTACAACATTCCTCCGTAATTTCGTAGTGTTAACCCTTTTATTACGTTGACTTAACCCCTTGAGTAATATAATTTAACTGAGTACGATATCTGAATCTCTTGAGTACGATGAGCAAGATTACTTACTATTTCATCTACAGGTTTATTTTATTTATTAGCTTGTCATCCATACTCACTTTTACCCACACTCTCTCTCTCTCTCTCTCTCTCTCTCTCTCTCTATCTCTCTCTATCTCTCACAGCTGCAGTGTTGTGGTGTGGGCGGCCCTAGCGACTGGGCGGAGTCTCTGTGGCGCGTTGAAAGTGTGGGCGGACCTGGGAGGGAAGTACCTCTCACCTGCTGCACCCTACACCCCGCCCACGCTGCCCACATCAACCCACGACCCATCAACATGACCCTATGCCAGAGTACCAAGCCCGCCTCTCATCAAGTAGCCAGGAACCAGCAGGTGTGTGTGTGTGTGTGTGTGTGTGTGCCTCTTGGTATTGTGGTGCAGGTAAGAGGTAGTTACACGTGTCCTCTCTCTCATTACAGGTATTGTACAGGTAACACCATGTTCGGAATAATAAGAACGGCTGTACGATTTATATTCGAATGATATACGATTATTTTACACATACACACACACTCACACACACACACACACACACACACACACACACACACACACACACACACACACGCACACACGCCAGTCCCGCCCACACAGGAAGTGCACAACTACGACGCAACAAAGACTGACCTGCGAACTGACACACACACACACACACACACACACCTGTCCGTCCTTGGTCAAGATTATGTGTACATGGATAATATGACTATGTATGGTGTAAGGTCGAATACAGGACACTAACACCCCATAAATTCTACCTTATTGACACTTCTAGGATGAGTGTACGTTTTCTTACCAGAACGAGGTATTGACACGTATGACACCTACCTCATGGCACCACAACTAGGTATTGACACGCATGACACACACCCCATGACACCACAACTAGGTATTGACACGCATGACACACCCCATGACACCACAACTAGGTATTGACACGCATGACACACACCCCATGACACCACAACTAGGTATTAACACGTATGACACCACATAACACCACAACTAAGTATTAACACGTATGACACCACATGACACCACGATTAGGTGTTGAAGATAGCCGAAAATTGTGATGAAAGAGAGGGATTGTGTCACTTGGGGTGAACCTGACACACGTAGCCAGGGTGAGGGTGTGTGTGAGTTGGCTTAAACTAGAGAGGTATGGTGAAGCGAGAGTCTACTATTTTTCTCTATAACTTCTTCAATAAAAAGGTAAATCAAATAATTGTCTGTTAGTGGAGTGTGTTATATTGTGTGTGTTAGTTGTGTGTTATAGAAGAAAATAGAATTGTTTAGTATCTGTTAATTTAAGGAAGAATTTTGTGGGCTGTGGGAAAATAAAAAATTCAGGACCTACCAAAAATTGTCACACACACACACACACACACACACACACATGCATTATATACGCCCATCAGGTGGAGGAGACAGAGCACCTGGGGCCAGTGTTTGTGCAGGTATTATACTCTAATTAGTAATTAAGAAGGATGCCGCCTCCCCGTTACTATGACAACACCTGACGAGTCCGATGACCTCCTGATGGTGGTGTCGTGGTGAGACTCATTACTACCAGGTGTTGGAGGTATGGTAGGGCATGTGGTGGTGGTCTAGGGAAGGGATATTGGTGTCTCTCTCTCTCTCTCTCTCTCTCTCTCTCTCTCTCTCTCTCTCTCTCTCTCTCGTTGTGTTTTGCTTTAAATTTATTGTTTATGTCTCATTTTCTCACTTCTCTTGTTTGATCTCGTTTCTGTCTCTCTCAATCTCTACCTCTTCTCTTCTTTTACTCCCTCCATCCCCTCCTCCTCCTTCAATCTCTCTCCTTCTCCCCTCCTCACTCCCTCCTCTTCCTTCAATCTCTCTCCTTCTCCCCTCCTCACTCGCTCCTCTTCCTTCAATCTCTCTCCCCACATCCAATCCTTCTTCACCATCGTCCAGGGTGGGGGATCAAGTGCCACAAGTGCCACCATGTGTCGTGGAGGGCGCGGCAGGAGCCAGATAGTGTCACCTAGGAGTGCCACTTACTCTCAGCTGTGCCTCCAGAACTTGGGTGTTTCCTAGGGGTCATTTTTCTCCCCAGTGCCACCATGGTGTCAGCTGGGTCATTTTATCCTCACCTTCTTATATTTGATGGAATCTTTTTATGTAATTGTCCTCCGCAGACAATGATAAGGCTGTCTGTGTGTCTGTCTGTTTGTAAGTCTGTTCTGTGTGTCTGTCTGTGTGTTTGTTGTGTGTGTGTGTGTCTGTTCTGTGTGTCTGTGTGTTGGTTGTGTGTGTCTGTCTGTGTGTGTGTCTGTTCTGTGTGTCTGTGTGTTGGTTGTGTGTGTCTGTCTGTGTGTTTGTCTGTCTGTCTGTTTGTGTCTATTCTGTGTGTCTGTGTGTTGGTTGTGTGTGTCTGTCTGTGTGTTTGTCTGTCTGTCTGTTTGTGTCTCTTTCTGCCCTCAACTGGAAAATTCGTGAGTGTAGAGTCTCGGTGTAGTTTGGCCGCCATTACTGACCACACATACGTTCTTACAATTTCAGTAACGAGGGAAATTTACCGTAAAAGCCTTTGAGAATTCAGGTGTTGCTATTACCACAGAAACACTATTAAAGGGAGGTGATATGTGTTGCGGTGACCTTAAACAACACAACACAACACATATCTGATACCTGACGATTACCTGGCAAATACCTGTGTAATTAGAGGTAAGAATCACCTGAAAATCTATGAAAAAATATACACTTAAAAATGATTCACTGATATTATGAATTTGAAACGTGACGGCCAAGTCTTTTACCGCGATGCAAAAAATATAGAATAAAGCGGATGAACGTGGAAATCAAGCGTGGTTGGTTAGGTTAGGTTAGGTTAGGTTGCTGTAGTTGCTAATAAAGTCTTATTGGTGGTACATGTTTGACATTCGACTAATACAAACTGAGACACACTCGACTGAGACACACTCGACTAAGAAACAGCCTGACACACACTCAACTGAGGAACAATAGACATTAAATTCGACTGAGCTGTGATCGACTGAAGGACATTCGACTGAGACATCTTTAGTCATGCACACCTGTTAATAATTAAGGCAGGTGTTCTGACTTCTGACTTATTGATTCAAGAGTCAAAAGTGAACTGATACTCTTAATACAGACGTCTACAACCACAACTACCACCATCACAACCACTGTAACTACGACCATCATGACTACTACACCAACCACCATCACGATCACTGTAACTACGACCATCATGACTACTACACCAACCACCATCACGACCACTGTAACTACGACCATCATGACTACTACACCAACCACCATCACGACCACTGTAACTACGACCATCATGACTACTACACCAACCACCATCACGACCACTGTAACTACGACCATCATGACTACTACACCAACCACCATCACGACCACTGTAACTACGACCATCATGACTACTACACCAACCACCATCACGACCACTGTAACTACGACCATCATGACTACTACACCAACCACCATCACGACCACTGTAACTACGACCATCATGACTACTACACCAACCACCATCACGACCACTACATAATCATAAACAAAACTACAACCATAATCACTACAACCACAACCATCACGACCACTAAAACTATCAACATCACTTCTTCCACCATTATCACCACAATTACAACCTTCGTCACAACTACAAAAACCATAATCACTGCAACCACCACTACCACGACCACTACAACCACCACCCCACCACCACAATTACAACCACCATCGTAACCAGAGACCCTTTAAAAATGCAACACATAAAAGGCTAAACCACTCCACACGAGGCGACACTATGGCTGGCTCCACACGTAACCCAACCTAACCTAACTTGTAACATTAGGTACCCATGGACAGCTGGGTGACCTGGAGGTACCCCGGGGGTACCCCGGGAAGGTAATATGTATCAAAATACTGATCATTATTATTTTTAACTTATGAACAATTAATTAAAAAAGTTTCTCTATTTTACCTTTAATTTCCAGCTGAATAGATCAATAAAAATTACTCTGGCATCAAAGGATTTTTTTTGGTTCTATAGTGAGAAATACTTATGTTTTTACGTGTGAAAAATATTAAGAATTAGTTTGCTCGGTGTGTGTGTGTGTGTGTGTGTGTGTGTGTTGCTTGATATACAGTGCAGTACTTAATATTTGTGTATGTAACTCTCTCTCTCTCTCTCTCTCTCTCTCTCTCTCTCTCTCACGCTAAGCTCCCCTCCATCACAGCTGGCCTACACACGCACGGCACCGTCTCTAATTTCACCTCAAGTCCTTCTTACCCACGCACGGCGGCCCTCCACAAGCACATGAGGCCCTCCACAAGCACATGAGGCCCTCCATAAGCACATGAGGCCCTCCACAAGCACATGAGGCCCTCCACAAGCACATGAAGCCCTCCACAAGCACATGAGGCCCTCCACAAACATATAAGGCCCTCCACAAGCACATGAGGCCCTCCACAAGCACATGAGGCCCTTCACAAGCACATAAGGCCCTTCACAAGCACATGAGGCCCTCCACAAGTACATGAGGCCCTCCACAAGTACATGAGGCCCTTCACAAGCACATGAGGCCCTCCACAAGTACATGAGGCCCTCCACAAGTACGTGCATTAAGACCAGCACACACACACACACACACACACACACACACACACACACACACACACACACACACACACGCGCGCAGGGTTTCTTCCTCCACTTCATTTGAGGGAATTTACAAGTCCACCTCTCCTCTCCCTTTCTCTCTCCTTTCCTCCTTCCCCCCCCCCCTCTATCTACATTCTCCTATTCTCCTTCCCCCTCTCTCTTCTTCCCCCTCCTCTTCCCCCTTGCTGTACCTCGGCTATCTCTCGGTTCCTTCATTAACTCTCTAAGTTATCTTTACTATCACCGTTGCCTGTCTGTTCATCCATGCGTGTCCATAAGTTTGTCAGGAGGGATGGTTATGTGAGGTGAGGTGAGGTGAGGTGAGGTGAGGGAGGGGGCGCAAGAACATAAGAAAATAAGGAGTCTGCAATAGGCCGGTTGACCTGTGCATGGCAGCTCCTGTAAGGTGAAGTAAGGTGGAAACAGGCAAATGTAGTATCCATATTCAAAAAGGGAGACAGAGCATCAGCGTCAAGTTACCCGCCGATCAGTTTGACGTCAGTAGTGGGGAAATTTCTTGAATCAATTATAGCAGATAGCATTCGATCGCATCTAGAGAAAAGCAAATTAATCTACGACTCTCAACATGGGTTTACAAAGGGAAAATCTTGTCTAACAAATCTGCTAACGTTTTTTAGGAAGTCTTCGAGGTAGTAGATAATGACGAAAATTACGATGTTATTTACTTAGACTTTAGCAAAGCATTTGACAGAGTACCGCATCAAAGGCTTCTGAGAAAAATTAAGGCTCATGGTATCGAGGGGAAAGTTTTAAATTGGATAAAATCATGGCTCACCGATAGAACGCAGAGGGTCAGCGTAGATGGTGTTAAATCTGAGTGGGGCCGTGTAACCAGTGGGGTTCCCCAGGGGTCAGTACTAGACCCACTCTTGTTCATAATCTACATAAACGATCTAGATACTGGGATCAGCAGTGACATAAGCAAGTTTGCGGATGACACCAAAATAGGGCGGCAAATTAATTCAGGGCAGGATGCAAATGCATTACAGGAGGATCTAAATAAACTGCAGGGGTGGTCTGAAAAATGGCAAATGAAATTCAACACCAGCAAGTGCAGCGTACTTAATATTGGAAGAACAAATACTTATAATGTATACAGCCTTAACAACATCAACCTAGAGAAGTCGACTTGTGAAAGAGACCTAGGGGTACTTGTAAGCCCGGACCTACGGCCTAGAAAACAGTGCGTTAATGTTCGAAATAAGGCAAACAGAGTATTGGGTTTTATATCTAGAAGTGTAAGTAACAAGAGTGCAGAGGTCTTATTGCAACTATATCTTGCGCTAGTCAGGCCGCACCTCGATTATGCGGTTCAGTTCTGGTGCCCCTATTATAGAATGGATATAAATTCACTAGAGTCGGTGCAGCGAAGAATGACAAAAATGATTCCGGGACTTAGAAACCTTCCATATCGGGATAGGTTAAAGAAACTTAACTTGCATTCCATAGAAAGACGAAGAGTGCGGGGAGATATGATAGAAGTATTTAAGTGTGTCCGTCTCTGCGTCTGTCCGTCATTTGTAAAAAGAAAAGGAAAAGGAAAAGGAGAGAGAGAGAGAGAGAGAGAGAGAGAGAGAGAGAGAGAGAGAGAGAGAGAGAGAGAGAGAGAGAGACACTCTGAACTAAACCTCACAAATGAACAAGTAACTTTACCACTATGAAACGACATAATTAAAAAGCGAGAGAAATGGCCAATAAAATATGTAGAACAAGAAAAGTATAATAAAAATAGATAATAAAGGCAGAGAGGAACAAAGGGTGGGTGGAGAGAGTTGATAAAGTTGGTATAAAATTCACTAATTGTCTTAATAAATGTCAAGGTGTAAAGGTATGTTGGCGATAATACTACATCACCTGATTAAGTGCGTGGAAGACCGTGTGAGGTGTCCTGTGTGTACCTCTCTTACCCACACACACACACACTAAGAAAACATCAAACACTCTTGACTACCAAAATATCGTAGACTCATAAATAACACCTACATAGACTCTCACTGTAATGAAATACAATACAGCAGCAGTAACAACAACAATTCTCTCAGCAACAACAAATTATATCCAGCTAACTGCACAGTGTTGGTAGTTCACTCAGAACATACGTAGCAGCTAACGATACATGGAGCTAATGGACTAACTCAGCTAAAACACCAAAGCCACATCCTAATATTTTCAAAGATTGTTAATACGTGTTTTCCTAAGTCACTGTTACTCGTAATTTCCGATATGTGAGTCGACTTTTGGGATGGTTATTGTCTTTACTGTTAATTCGTCCAGGAATGAAAGTAATTGATGGTACAGGTACAAACACAGGTACAGGTACAAACACAGGTACAGGTACAAACACAGATACAGGTATAAACACAGGAACAAACACAGGTACAGGTACAAACACAGGTACAGGTACAAACACAGGTACAGGTACAAACACAGGTACAGGTACAAACACAGGTACAGGTACATACCCATTTGTAGTTACAGGTAGGTGGGGGTCATCCATTAAACACCAGGTAGGGGGTCGTCCAGTTAAGAGACCAGGTAAGGTGGTCGTCCCATTAAGAGACCAGGTAAGGGGTCGTCCCGTTAGGAGACCAGGTAAGGGGTCGTCCCATTAAGAGACCAGGTAAGGGGTCGTCCCGTTAAGAGACCAGGTAAGGGGTCGTCCCGTTAAGAGACCAGGTAAGGGGTCGTCCTGTTAAGAGACCAGGTAAGGGGTCGTCCCGTTAAGAGACCAGGTAAGGGGTCGTCCCATTCAAGACTCAAGACAACTCAGCGTCATTAAGGTAACTAATAAGCACAGATAAATCCCCTTATGGACACAGGTCAGGTGAGGTCAAGAAGCCGAATAAGATAAATAAGAAGAAAAGTAAAGCAGATAAAGACAAGAACTTGAGAGAGAGAGAGAGAGAGAGAGAGAGAGAGAGAGAGAGAGAGAGAGAGAGAGAGAGAGAGAGAGAGAGAGAGAGAGAGAGAGAGAGAGAGAGAGAGGTTAAATAATGTTAGGCAGGAGACTGAACAACCATAATATGTCCAACAACAGCAACAACAACATCTACAACAACACAGGAAGCAACATTCACTGCAGATACAAGGTGCAACATACATCTCCTCACCACCATGTTTTTTTAACGAATAACTAAACTGCTTCACATAGTTTATAACAGCTGGGACTGCCATTTACACAAGCCTGGCATTTTTTTTTTTCATCACCAATTACATTCTGGGATTAGTAGGGAAGACTCCTCCTCCCCCTCACCTCCCGAGTCACACACACACACACACACACACACACACACACACAAGGATGAATTTCTGTTATGTCTCTTCAATGTTTACAAAAGTCAACAGAAACAGACCAAGGGAAGACAGGAACATTTAATATCGTTTAAATGTTTAGGTTAATGAAGATAAATTAATGAATAAAAAAAGTTTATATTCAAGTAAAATTTATCCTAAAGGTAAAGACTTAAGAATAAATTTGACTCATTTATCAGATTAATTACGTATTTGAGAATCTAAATTTTTACGGATTTTTACGACGATTATCATCCTATAGCGACGATTATATAACACTCTTATGGTTACATGTCAGAGACTAAGAAGGACACGAACAGCTGATTATAACTGGAGGGAATTATTTTCAGCACCATATTTCAGAGATTTTGTGAGATAATACCACCACAATGGGCCTCTCCCTCCACACTAAAACACACAACGTAGCAGAAGCAGATACACCTAACCTGTAAATTTACGACACCAGCAGAAGGTAGTATAGCGTGCTGGACCACCGTGGGGGTGTTTACTCCTGGTGGCGTGTTAGTCGGACATTGGAAATAATTAAGCATAAAGTTGACGGTTTTTGTTGAGCGTGAAGACTAATGGGTGAGTCGTTCTGTATCTTGGTTACATCTTGGTCGTTGTTCTCGTCAAGATACACATGGATGAGGTCACACATTTACCGTGGATAATTCTGCCTTTTTTTCAGTTTTTACTTCATGATCAGGTTGTCATTTCGTTACGTTTTATTCCTGAAAAATTTCTCTCTGTCACGATAAAATAGTTTAAATGACACCGAAGCAACACACATTACTGTCTCATTTATAAAGTTGAACATACAGTGAAAGACATGACTGTTTGTTGAGGACCTGTCGGTATTAGAGGACTGTAGTTAACCTGTATAGAGATGAGTTTCTCTTTTTTTAATCCATCGTTTCAATTTACTCTCCCTAAGCTGTTATTACTTCAGACTACCTCACCTGATTTGAATCTTTTCCGTTTTACGTTTAATCTTCTGGTATTAATAGTCTAACAAAATCCCATTACTCATCATAACTACTATACTAACTACGTGTTTTTCTCTCTCCCCCTGTGTGTGTGTCCAGGGCTGCGTGGGTCGTGTGATGGGCTGGGTGCAGGCTCAAAGCGGCATCATTACGGGCGTGGGTGTGGGTGTGGGCGTGCTGGAGGTGGCTGGTTTAGTGGCTGCTGCTTCTCTCTGCCGCGCCATCAAATCCCTACAGGACTAGCGACACGCCGCCACGCCCACTCTCACCCACAACACCAACCTCAACCACCAGGGCAGTAAGTCCAAGACCAACTCCTCGTCCAAGCCTCGCCAGCAAGTCCAGAAGACCAAGGAACGCTGTGCCCCAGACGTCCCCTCGCAAGTCCAAGATGGCTTCAGCTTCAGCAGGAGTGAGAATGGACGTGGGCGTGGTCAGTCCCGTCGTCCTGGTAGGCGGAGTTTGGGCGACGTGGAAGAACTGACCCGTATGGAGAAGATCTTGGATGAGTGGACTCCATACGCCTCCCTGGACCACGTCGGGGCGTCCAACTGGCAGACTCCTGGACGTGGTGGGCGTAGGGGTAGTGGGCGTGGTGGTAGTGGGCGTGGTGGTGGCAGGGACAATTGTCACATCAGTGAAGAATTAAGTGTTGGCAGGCGAAAAACTGGTGTTGGTGGTAGTTACAAAGATGAAAGTAGTGGACGTGGTGGTGGCACTGACAGGCATCGTCATACCGGTCGTGGTGGTTATAGAACAGGAGACGAACTGAGAACACTAGGAAAGAGAGACAACAAAGAGACATACAACGAGGACAGGAACGAGGACAGCGGCTTCAGAAGAGACCCTAACACGTCCTCGTGGCGGTTCAGACAAGACAACATAGCCAGAATGACGAAGGAGAAGAAAGGTAAACAAGGTGGTGTTGAGGGACGAGTAGTGAGGAAGAAGGAGGAGAGACTCAACACCCTCAAAGCTTCAAGTAACAACACCTTCAGGAATAACTGGCTGACGGAGGCAAGTGTAAAGAACTTCGACGATTTCCACAGCGATGATTTCACAGAAATTAATCGCAGAGATAAGAAATTCATCGTTAATCTGGGAAATTTATCCAGCGATGGTTTTATAGAGATGACGCCTCGGGAGAGAAAGATCACCAGAAGTCTTGGAGATTTACGTAGCGATGACTTTAAGGAGATGAACGCCAGAGATAAGATGTTAAGCGTGACTACTCAGACTCCTTCGTCGATGTCTCTCAAGAAAGCCTCAGCCTCTAGCGTCGACACAAGAGACTCCTCGTACTCATGGGTGTCAGGAAGCATCCAGGAAGAAGAGGAGGAAGAAGAAGAAAGAAGAAGAGGAATAATAAGAAGGAGAGAAGATGACGAAGAGGATGAGGACTTTGGTTATGTGAAACGAGGGATTAGATTCTGGGATGGAGAACGAAGGAGAAAAGAAGATGAACGAGAGAGGAAAATCCGTATAGCGAAATGGAGACAGAAAGAGGAAGAGAAACGAGTGAGAGAAGAAGAATGGATATATAAAGAGGAAGACACGGTGTGGGTAGCCAAAGCGGACAAAAACATACGAATGAAGAACCAGAGAGAGAGAAAACTGGAAGAGGAGAGGAAGAACGCAGGAGAACGGAATAAGAGCGGAAGAGAAACGAGAGAACGGATATACACAACAAGAAAAGGTTTGCAGAGTCAAGGAAATTATTGGCGAATAGGGTATGGTGATAAGGGGATAAACAAGGAACTGAGAGTGGTAAGAATAAGTGACGAACAGATGACAAGTTTCTGAGTGACGTCATATGTTTAGTGGTCGCTTATAAACTGTTATCATCCTGGGCGAGTTTCTGAGTGACGTCATGTGTTTAGTGGTCGCTTATAAACTGTTATCATCCTGGGCGAGTTTCTGAGTGACGTCTTGTGTTTAGTGGTGGTCGCTTATAAACTGTTATCATCCTGGGCGAGTTTCTGAGTGACGTCATGTGTTTAGTGGTCGCTTATAAACTGTTATCATCCTGGGCGAGTTTCTGAGTGACGTCATGTGTTTAGTGGTCGCTTATAAACTGTTATCATCCTCAAGTAATTATACGTTTTACCTCAATAATCTCTCTTTATCGTATACTATTACGTGACAAAATTAATTATAGTACCTAATTTCCGCTACATCATGATTAAAAATTAATCTACTTGGCCTACATGGAGGTACAATAAATAATCTACTTTTTACCACACGACAAATAATTACATAATTTCCCCTTTCTAAAATGTCAA
>CAUDMG010000830.1:207500-267500 GCA_958450375.1 Homarus gammarus
GGTCTTGTATAAATAATATCAAGTAATGTAAAGAAATAAATCCCTTTATCCAGTGATGTAATCTCTCAAGTAATCCTGGTATGGGCTTAATCCGCTTCAGGTATAATAAGAAATCCTATTGAGAAACGGTGCCCTGTCTCCAAGGAACAGGACAACAAGTATCACTCAAGGAAATGACCTTACACTCAAGGTCTATAGCCACCCTTGTGCTCATCCTCGAGGTGAAGTATGGTTGTTACTCGAGTCATAAGTTAAGGTAGAGTCAAGGAACAGTATTGATGCCATAATGGATGACTACTTTGTGTTTAAGTGAGTCGTAGAAGTTAGGTGCTCTTGTATCAACACAGTAACCACACACACACACAGTTTCAAGAATGTTGTACAAAGCTTTAAAGGTGTTTTATAAAGCTTCAAGAACATAATGCTTCAAGAACGCTTCATTAAGCCTCAAACACACAATATAATGAAGCATCAACAAACGTATCGCGGAGCCTTGAAATCATTGCTGAGTATCGTATATAAACTTTGTAACAGGGTCTCATGAAAGCTTCGAACACCATAACTATGACATAAAACAGACTCACACAATAAACACACAGTACATCACATACACCACAGTTCATCACATACACCACAGCACACCAGCCGTGACACCATACTCCCGGGAGATATTCAATACTCACTACATTCATTATGGTTCTATGGTAAAGGCAGTCGTCCTTGGCCTGAGCGGAGACGGAGAGAAGAATGGTTCCTCCTCCGGTTGTCTGCCTCTTAAATAGACGCCCAACCTGCTGCTGCTGGGGAGGTGACTGGGAGGGGGTTGCCAAGTAGTGTGTTTACTTCTCTTTCACTTTCTACCTGAGAGAGAAACGGAAGTAAACAGTTTCCTGGCGACCACGATTAGTCTCTAGTGGGAAAATCAGGGTGGTGATATCTTTGTGCATTGTGATGTAATAAAGAGCATGAACTCTATCGTATACTCTCCTGTATGAGCTCTGTAATACACACACACACACACACACACACACACACATAATGGAAGGATGAATTAAAGTTTTTTGAATAATTAATTCCAAGACATTTTCAGTGAGTCATGTATCTAAGCTCTTGTCTCCTTGTACCTGGCAGGTGAGGTCAATACTTAATACACGTCTTAGGGATTGTGTATTATTATTATTATTATTATTAACGACAGATGTTAACAATAATCACTACATCAGAATTTGTCATCGAGTGAAGGCACGAGAATTTTGTCAGATGTTTTATGACACAAATGACATAAACCGACACACAATATGACGCAAACAATATAATGACACACATGACACACAATATGACGCAAATGATACCATGACACAATTGACACACGCACACCATGACACAACTAGCACACTAAAACACTACTGACACATTTATGACACAAATGACACACGATATAACAAAACTGACACACAATGACACAACTGACACACTGTGACAAAAATGACACAACATATGACACAGTTGACATACTATGACACAAATGACACACTATGACACAACTGACACACTATGACACAACAGACACACTATGACGCAACAGACACACTATTACCCAACACACTATGACACAACTGACACACTATGACACAACAGACACACATGACACAACAGACACACTATGACGCAACAGACACACTATTACCCAACACACTATGACACAACAGACACAAATGACATAAGATATGACACAGCTGACACACTATGACGCAACCGACACACTATGACGCAACAGACACACTATGACGCAACCGACACACTATGACGCAACAGACACACTATGAAGCAACAGAAACACCATTACACAATAGACACATGCGGAAGAGCTGTAGCTATTAAAAATCTAATGGGGGAATAAAAAAAAGACTACATTAGTAAGATTATTATGGAGATCACAACAAAAACAAACAAACAAACAAACAAACACAAAAACAACAACCCGAGTGAGATTATTTACAGGTGAGAGCCACGACAGAAGACACCGGAAGTGAGGTAATCCCTTGACGTAACCTTGACTCTCTACAACACCTGGCCATACCTGTGTCCTGCCTCTAGCACCCTCTACAACACCTGGCCATACCTGTGTCCTGCCTCTACCACCCTCTCAACACCTGGCCATACCTGTGTCCTGCCTCTACCACCCTCTACAACACCTGGCCATACCTGTGTCCTGCCTCTACCACCCTCTACAACACCTGGCCATACCTGTGTCCTGCCTCTACCACCCTCTCAACACCTGGCCATACCTGTGTCCTGCCTCTACCACCCTCTCAACACCTGGCCATACCTGTGTCCTGCCTCTACCACCCTCTACAACACCTGGCCATACCTGTGTCCTGCCTCTACCACCCTCTCAACACCTGGCCATACCTGTGTCCTGCCTCTACCACCCTCTACAACACCTGGCCATACCTGTGTCCTGCCTCTACCACCCTCTCAACACCTGGCCATACCTGTGTCCTGCCTCTACCACCCTCTCAACACCTGGCCATACCTGTGTCCTGCCTCTACCACCCTCTCAACACCTGGCCATACCTGTGTCCTGCCTCCACCATCCTCTCAACACCTGGCCATACCTGTGTCCTGCCTCTACCACCCTCTACAACACCTGGCCATACCTGTGTCCTGCCTCTACCACCCTCTCAACACCTGGCCATACCTGTGTCCTGCCTCTACCACCCTCTACAACACCTGGCCATACCTGTGTCCTGCCTCTACCACCCTCTCAACACCTGGCCATACCTGTGTCCTGCCTCTACCACCCTCTACAACACCTGGCCATACCTGTGTCCTGCCTCTACCACCCTCTCAACACCTGGCCATACCTGTGCCCTGCCTCTACCACCCTCTCAACACCTGGCCATACCTGTGTCCTGCCTCTATCACCCTCTACAACACCTGGCCATACCTGTGTCCTGCCTCTACCACCCTCTCAACACCTGGCCATACCTGTGTCCTGCCTCTACCACCCTCTACAACACCTGGCCATACCTGTGTCCTGCCTCTACCACCCTCTACAACACCTGGCCATACCTGTGTCCTGCCTCTACCACTCTCTACAACACCTGGCCATACCTGTGTCCTGCCTCTACCACCCTCTACAACACCTGGCCATACCTGTGTCCTGCCTCTACCACTCTCTACAACACCTGGCCATACCTGTGTCCTGCCTCTACCACTCTCTACAACACCTGGCCATACCTGTGTCCTGCCTCTACCACCCTCTACAACACCTGGCCATACCTGTGTCCTGCCTCTACCACCCTCTACAACACCTGGCCATACCTGTGTCCTGCCTCTACCACCCTCTCAACACCTGGCCATACCTGTGTCCTGCCTCTACCACCCTCTCAACACCTGGCCATACCTGTGTCCTGCCTCTACCACCCTCTCAACACCTGGCCATACCTGTGTCCTGCCTCTACCACCCTCTCAACACCTGGCCATACCTGTGTCCTGCCTCTACCACCCTCTACAACACCTGGCCATACCTGTGTCCTGCCTCTACCACCCTCTACAACACCTGGCCATACCTGTGTCCTGCCTCTACCACCCTCTCAACACCTGGCCATACCTGTGTCCTGCCTCTACCACCCTCTCAACACCTGGCCATACCTGTGTCCTGCCTCTACCACCCTCTCAACACCTGGCCATACCTGTGTCCTGCCTCTACCACCCTCTACAACACCTGGCCATACCTGTGTCCTGCCTCTACCACCCTCTCAACACCTGGCCATACCTGTGTCCTGCCTCTACCACCCTCTCAACACCTGGCCATACCTGTGTCCTGCCTCTACCACCCTCTCAACACCTGGCCATACCTGTATCTTTGTAGGTGTGTGAGGGTGAGTGCGTAGAAGGTCGAGGTAAAGGTGAGTGAACCAACACAGCTTCAACTAGTGATTCATTCATCACTGGTGACGAAGAAGGAATAGGTGTAAACATTCGCGTTCTTGGGTCACAAACACACACAAACACACACACACACTCTACAATGACTTAAACCCACGAATACAATGACTTACCATCTAACCCCCCTTGAGTTCAATGATTTATCCCCTTGAGTACCATGGATTAAGGTAAGTGTCATTAGCAACAGGTGTAAATAGGTAATAATTATGTTTTGTTATTCAGTTCATCAGTGGAAGAAATGAAAGACAAAGAATGTGGATTAATGTAATGTTTTGTGTTACTTTACATTAATGAGTAGATAAACAGGAGTAGTATTTAATGTATTACAGTTTGAGAAGGAAACGTCATTAGCAACACAAGTTTAGGTCATAATAATAAGGTCTATTTGTGAGTCTATGATACTGTTGTAATAATCTTGTAGTTACAAAAAGTTACTGTTTATTTTTTCTTGCCTCGTCAGCCAGTTCATGATGAATATCCTCCATGTGTGAGGCAATCGTTCATGACCAAGCTGCTGGGTAGGAGGACCTGACCTCATCACCCATAGCTGCCACGCCCGTATCCACCGCTGCCACGCCCGTATCCACCGCTGCCACGCCCGTACCCACGCCCACCACTAACTCCTCCATATCCACCACCGAAACCGATACTGACGCCGCCACCGTGGCCATAACCACTGCTGAAACCGCCCCTGTGTCCTATAAATCCTCCGCCACCATAGCCGCCTCTGTATCCGCCGCCACCGTAGCCGCCTCTGTACCCACCGCTGCTGTAGGCGCGTCTAAATCCGCCGCCGCCATAGCCGCCTCTGAATCCGCCGCCGCCGTAGCCGCGTCTGAATCCGCCGCCGCCGTAGCCGCCTCTGAATCCACCGCCGCCGTAGCCCCTGCTAAAACCACCTCCATGACCACCGTGGAAGCCGCCTCTAAAACTTATGCCGCCGCCAAAACCGCCACCGTGGCTGCCGAAGGAGACGTGGGACCTCCTTCTGCCCCCCTTGAATCCCTTACCCTTGGTGGGCGCTGGGTCAGAACTGACGGAAATGAGCACCGCCATCAGCGCCAGCAGGAAGACCAGCGCCGAGTAATTCTGAGGGAGGTGAGAAGCACAGTTAAATAGATAATATATAGAGATCTAGGGAAGTACAACGATGAGAGACACAAAGATGAACTAAAAAAAATAGCCAAAAGCTGTGTTTGAGAAGAGCAGCTTAGACACATCCTGACACCATCATACTTTCATAGATACTGAATTAGTGATGTTTGGCAAATTGGCAGGGTGATGCACCTTGGCCAGGCACAAGTTATCGTACTGGTTAATAAATATTGTTTATCTACATCTTTAATGATAGTATGAATAAGATACAGTATTATGTAGATCAGTATTTTTATATGAAGATGATGGGTGAAATTTGTAACCAGATCTGGGAATATTTATCATTATTGCTGCATTATTTGTACGCCTGGCAGCAACACATCCACCGACATGGCTTCTTTCGATGAGTGAGTGAGTCAAGATTTTCATTCATTGAGCCAACTTAACTCTATATATTAACCCCTTGTGTACAGTGTCGCCTTAGAGCCGGCACTGATCAAATCGTCTGACGTTGGTCAAATAATACATCAAAAGTGACCTCCCTGTAGTGTGTAGTGAAGGGGTTAGAACAGGTACAGTCGCTTCACGTCGCTTCAATCTACATGATGCGACTTAGTGAGGTTAGATCAAGGACAACAGTGATTAAATTACAATGTAAACAATGACTCGAGACTCGAATAGAAGGTGAATGAGAACTTGACGTCACGACATGTTTCATACAACACTGATGGAGAAATTAAACTAATGGACAAATTTTAATTGAATCCCAGTACTTGAAGACCCTTGTTGTTGAAGCGCCTTAATAACTGGATCCCTCTCCATTAAGTTTAAAATATAATTAAAATGAATATCATCAGTTGATTTTTTGTCGTCACGCAGAGAATTAAGAGTCACCACTGCATGCGGGTCTGATGGGACACAGAGACGCACCGCAAAGTTAGTCGTGTTGGGAATTGTTACGACGATTTATTTCCATTGCTTGACGATGAGCAATTCTGTGATGACAATGATGAAAGCGACGATATTGACCATGAAAATAACGATAAGGATGATAAGGAAAACGATAATAACGATGGAAGTACCGATAATCACGATGAAAATAA
The DNA here is from genome assembly GCA_958450375.1 of Homarus gammarus. Lineage (NCBI taxonomy): Eukaryota > Metazoa > Arthropoda > Malacostraca > Decapoda > Nephropidae > Homarus > Homarus gammarus. The sequence goes on from CAUDMG010000830.1 coordinate 213,653, forward strand.
CGATATTGATGATAAAAATAACGATAATGACGACGAAGACGACAATAATGACGATGAAAGCTGCGATATTGACGATGTAAATAACGATAAGGATAATGAAGACAACAATTACAATAATAAGAATTAAACCGACGATACTGACGATGAAAACAACGATGATGAAAGCGACGATATTGACGATAAAAATAACGATAATGACAATGAGAACGACTAGGACAATGACATTAAGAACATTACATTGCACTACAATACAATGAAAAGAATCTAAGGAAAATAAAGTATAAAAATCGGTGTCAAACAGTGCCAAATAGTGTCAAATCGTACCAAAGAATGTCAAATATTGTACATTATTCCCCCAATCAAGTACAGGGTCCGTATTCCCAAAAGGACACGTACAATACCATATACCATTCTTATTCCGTGTTTACTGAGCAACAAAAACAACAACACAACAAGGTAGAGTTTCTGCATCACATCCCCGCCATAGTAAAACTCTACCTCAAGTTATCGTATAGTATAAGTGAATGATATCCTAGATGATGTCCCTTCTTAAATCCTATAATCCTACGATGTCCTTTTGGAGGAGAAATATTACTCACGAATTTCATTTTGGCGGTGTCCTGGGTGATGACTTCCCCCTTACTATAAACCTGGTCCTGCTTGATACACTCCTTGGAGGTGGTCTAGTCAAGCACAGAATTCGGAAATCCCTTTATACCTTCTCCCCATCCCCCCTCCCTCCCCCTTCTCATCATCTCCATCTCCACCCCCTCCCCCCTTTCCCTCCCCTCTTCCCCTCCCCAGATCAACAGGTGTCAATTAGTGATTTTATCCCTTTTTTTTATATTTTTATTCCAAGAGTTTATAAACGCTTATAGACAAGTTCTTTGAAGTCGTGAGTAGTGTGTGTGTGTGTGTGTGTGTGTGTGTGTGTGTGTGTGTGTGTGTGTGTGTCCATAAATAAAACTCAGTCTTCTTAAGTTTCCTCTACATACGACTCTCAACTTAGACGGAGGAAGAGAGAGAGGATGGGGGGGGGGGGGGGGGTGAGGAAGGGGAGGGATTGAGGGAGAGTGGGGGAGAGAGGAGGGGGGGGGGGGTCCTAAAGTCACCTGTCCACCGTCGTAGGTAAGATTACCCTCCACCTTTTCTTTAGGATAGCCAAGGTCACCGAGTTCTGGGCAATATATTTGTAAACACCTGACTTAATATACACAAAGAGATATTACAGACAAAAAAAACAGAGGAAAAACAAAGGCTCATTAACACACATGCAAATACAAGCACTCAGGAATATGTATGTAAATAAAATCACATAAAAGAAAATATACATTAATCCAGGTATATTGAGGTTAATTAAAGGTAAATACAGGTATGTTTTTAGGTAATCACAGACAAATTATTGCAACAGGGTAATCATAATACATAATAACTATAACTACCTGTATTAATTGGTGTTATTGTTCGTTCATTGGTGCTGGAATAGAAGCCTTTTTGTGTGTGGTATCTGTTGACATTGTGACTTTGGCGAAGGGGGGGAAGGAGGGGGGAAGGAGGGGGGAAGGGAGGGGGGAGGGAGGGAGGGAGGGAAGGAGGGAGGGAAGGAGGGAGGGGGGAGGTAGGAAGGGAGGGAGGGAGGGAAGGAGGGAGGGAAGGGGGGAGGAGGGAGGGGGGAAGAGGGAGGGGGGAAGGAGAGAGGGAGGAGTGAGAAAGGGAGGGATGGAGGGAGGGAAGGAGGGAGGGAAGGGGGAGGGGGGGTGGGAGAGAGGGGGGGAAGGAGGGAAGGAGGGTGGGTGAGTGACGAGGAATGGAGAGAGGTAGAAGGAGGAAGAAGGGAGACAGGGAGAGGTAAGGTGGGGGAATGGAGACTGGGAGATTCAGAAGGAGGAGGGTGGAAGAGAAGGATAGAGGAGCTGGAATTGAGAGAGAGAGAGAGAGAGAGAGAGAGAGAGACAGACAGAGAGAGAGAGAGAGAGAGAGAGAGAGAGAGAGAGAGAGAGAGAGAGAGAGAGAGAGAGAGAAGCAGAAGTGGAAGCGAAAGAGACGAAAAGGAACGAAGGAGAAAATAAAGTAAAATATTTTCACTTCCAAATCATCACTCAATAACCTAACCAAACCTAACCTAACCTAACCACCTGTCTTACCATAGACTAAATCAATTCAGACATAATAACTAAAGCAAATACCTGCTTCATAACACACACACACACACACACACACACACACACCTAAAGTTTAGTGTAATCACCCCAGGTAGTGGTGGCGGTGTAGTGTCAGGACCAACACGACTACAACACAGCACTAAGTTGGTCAGTCAATACCAGATGCGTAGGGAGGCGCCTTGGTGGACTCTACTGGACTCTACTGGACTCTGCTGGACTCTGATGGACAATTGAACTCGGGAATGGTACTGCTACACATTTCTACCTACTATCAGCCTAATGACATTCAACATATTGAGTTTAATGGGGGAAGGGGGAGGGGAGGGGTGGGGGGGATGGGGGAGGGGGAGTTGGAGGAGGGAGGGAGGAAGTCAGGTTGTGGAGACGTGTCGTGACTTTCTGTCTGTCTCTCTGTCTGTCTCTCTGTCACGTTCTCTCGCTGGCTGATATGGGAAAATAGAGAAGGAAGGGAGGAGGGAAGAAGGGAAGAAGACAGGGCGTGGGAGGAAGACAAGGCGTGGGAGGAAGGAGAGGAGAAGAGAGAGAGAGAGAGGGCGAGGAGGGGGGGGGGGGGGGGGCGAGACAGAGGAGGGACTGAGGACTCTTATCACATTGTACAAGCATAATGTTATGTTGATGACGTGATGCTGTTATACGTTTCTCCTGTTACCTGTTGGGGAGAATCAATTAAGTGAGGGAACGTAGAGGGAGATGGGAGGGAGAGAGGAGGGGAAACAGGGAGTAGGAGAATAAGAAGGCAGGGAGGAAGGAAGGAAAATGACGGTACAAATGGAGAGGTAAAGAAGGAGGGAAAGGGAAAGAGAAAAATAGGATGAATGAATGAAAGGAAGGAAGAAAAGAGAGAGAGAGAGAGAGAGAGAGAGAGAGAGAGAGAGAGAGAGAGAGAGAGAGAGAGAGAGAGAGAGAGACTGGAAGCTTTTAACATCTTAGGTTACCAGATTTAAGAGGCGAAGTAACTTGCTCTCCAGGTAGCTACGAGGCGAATAATAAATTCCTTAAAATAACTCCTTTAAAAATATATACTCACTTCGGAGACGACCTTGCAAGCTTTGATGGTACACACGATGACCCGGTAAACTTTAATGGTACACAAGACGACCTGGCAACATTTAATGGCACATAAGACGACCTGGTGAGATTTAATGGCACACAAGACGACCTGGCAAGCTTTGACAGGACACACGACGACCTGGTAAGCTTTGATGGCACACAAGACGACCAGGTAAGCTGTCCATTAATTTCAGACGTGTCGTTCTGGTCGTTCCTATCACGTCTCCTGTCATCGCCAGCAGAGTGAAACGGAGCGGTATATTATTGTGCTGGTGCTGGTGGTGGTTGAATGGATGGTTGGTTGGCTGGTTAGCTGACTGGATGGTTAGAAGGATGTATGGTTGGTTGGATGGATGAATGGACGGATGGATGGATGGCTAGATGAATGGTTGGCTAGCTGGCTGGATGGTTGAGAGGATAGCTGACCTATTACGTTTGTATTATGGTTGTGATGGTAGGACACGTGGGCTGGCTGCCTGACCTATCCCGCTTTAAGTCGTGGGTAGGGCATGTAGGTTGGCTCGCTTCTAACCTAACCTAACTTCTAGCTGCACCCCTAATCTACATATAATGTAACGTAACCTACAAGTGACCTAACCCACCTTAAGTTAGGCTAGTTAGAGAAGGTTAGGTTATGATAGATTAGGTTAGATTAGGTTAGGTTAGGTTAAGTTAGGTTAGGTTAGGTTAGGTTAGGTTAGGTTAGGTTTGGTTCGGTTAGGTTAGGTTAGGTTAGAGTCGCCGGGTTTATTTACAATTAATGTAGAGACACTTTCTCCCTATGGTAATTATCATACAAGTCTAAGTAAAGTTCAGGTGTATTCTCTATCGCTTGACTTGTTGCTGTAATAAGAATAATAATGTCTGATAATATAATAAAGATGTAAACGTTGTGTTAATAAGACCTGAGACACCTTCATTGGCACAGGTGAGAAGGTGAGAGGTGACCTGGAGCAACACTGTCACCTCTCTCAGCACTCCCTGTACAACACAGGGATTTTTCCAGGTATATAGAACAAAAGGCAAGGACAAAGTTGGGCCTTTAAAGACAGGGAGGGGAGAAGTGATAAATGGCAGTGAGGAAATAGGCAAAGCATTGAACAACTACTTATCAGTTTTCACAGAAGAAATTCGAGAAGAAATTCCAGAGGTGGAACTGATATTTAGGAGAAAGGAAGAAGAGAAATTAAAGAATATCACTATCAGAAAAGACGATGTTCTTAAGAGAATAAATAAACTAAAGAAGACAAAATCCCCAGGGCCGGATGAAATTTTCCCTCGAGTCTTGAAAGAGTGTAGGGAACAGATTAACGGACCCCTCGTAAATTTATTTACAAAATCATTAGACACCGGAGTTTTGCCAGACTTGTGGAAACAGGCAAATGTAATACCCATATTCAAAAAGGGAGACAGAGCATCCGCGTCAAATTACCGGCCGATCAGTTTGACGTCAGTAGTGGGGAAATTTTTGGAATCAATTATAGCAGATAGCATTCGATCGCATCTAGAGAAAAGCAAATTACTCTACGACTCGCAACATGGGTTAACAAAGGGAAAATCTTGTCTAACAAATCTGCTGACGCTTTTTAGGAAAGTCTTCGAGGTAGTAGATAATGACGAAAATTACGATGTTATTTACTTAGACCAGGGGTCACCAAACTTTTTTCACAGTGGGCCGGATTACTGAAAGAATGACGAGCGCGGGCGGCATAATCATTCTGTTCAATACTTGCAAGCCAGAACGAAAGCTCTGGTAACGTCAGAGCGTAGGCGGAGCTACCACGAGCCGGGGAAGGACTTGGGATCCGGCCCGCGGGCCGTAGTTTGGTGACCCCTGACTTAGACTACAGCAAAGCAATTGACAGAGTACGGCATCAGAGACTTCTGAGAAAAATTAAGGCTCATGGTATCGAGGGGAAAGTTTTCAATTGGATAAAATCATGGCTCACCGATAGAACGCAGAGGGTCAGCGTAGATGGTGTTAAATCTGAGTGGGGCCGTGTAACCAGTGGGGTTTCCCAGGGGTCAGTACTAGGCCCACTCTTGTTCATATTCTACATAAACGATCTAGATACTGGGATCAGCAGTGACATAAGCAAGTTTGCGGATGACACCAAAATAGGGCGGCAGATTAATTCAGGGCAGGATGCAAATGCATTACAGGAGGATCTAAATAAACTGCAGGGGTGGTCTGAAAAATGGCAAATGAAATTCAACACCAGCAAGTGCAGCGTACTTAATATTGGAAGAACAAATACTGACAATGTATACAGCCTTAACAACATCAACCTAGAGAAGTCAACTTGTGAAAGAGACCTAGGGGTACTTGTAAGCCCGGACCTACGGCCTAGAAAACAGTGCGTTAATGTTTGAAATAAGGCAAACAGAGTACTGGGTTTTATATCTAGAAGTGTAAGTAATAAGAGTGCAGAGGTCTTATTGCAACTATATCTTGCGCTAGTCAGGCCCCACCTCGATTATGTGGTTCAGTTCTGGTGCCCTAATTATAGAATGGATATCAATTCACTGGAGTCGGTGCAGCAAAGAATGACGAAAATGATTCCGGGACTTAGAAACCTTCCATATCAGGATAGGTTAAAGAAACTAAACTTGCTTTCCCTAGAAAGGCGAAGAGTGCGGGGAGATATGATAGAAGTATTCAAGTGGGTGAAAGGAATCAATAAAGGGGATATAGATAACCTTCTTATAATATCCGAACAGGATAGGACTCGGAGCAACGGATTTAAGTTGGATAAGTTTAGGTTTCGGAGGGAGATAGGAAGAAACTGGTTCACAAATAGGGTGGTGGACGAGTGGAACAAGCTTACCAACTTTGTAGTAAGTGCTGGAACTCTGGAAAGTTTCAAAAGGAGGCTAGATAGATTCATGGATAATAGAGAGTGGTAGTAACTCTCGACAGGAGCTGCCATGCACAGGCCAACCGGCTTATTGCAGACTCCTTATTTTCTTATGTTCTTATGTTCTTATGTAGGTAACGAAGAAAACCTGGTGGTATGGGGGGGGGGGGAGGGGGGTAGGCACTAGGGGGGAAAAATAAAAAGGGAGATTTTTTGGTATACGTATCATGACTAAAGGTAAAAAAGAAAAAAACGTGAATTACCAAAGACGAAAAACAAACATGTTAATATAGGTATGTGTGGGGGGGGGGGGGGGCGGCGGCTGGGGGGAGGGGAGGTCAACCATGACGTTGGTCTATTTAGAACTTTAGATCATTCGTCTGTATTTTGGCGGTGTCCTTTGCCACCATCTACGGACACTGGACACCCCGTTGACCATCATCTCCTGCCACAGGGACACCAAGGCTTGCACCTGCTGGGAGAACGTCTCCTTCACCTTCCCCCAAGAGGAGCGGTCGCGGTGCTCAGGGTGTTGCGGGAGACTTTGCATGTAGTCTGGCTGCCTGGCGAGGGAGCATCGGCCAGCTTCGTCCTTCTGTAACCTCCTGGAGGAGTCCATGAGGGTGGTCTGCGCCCGTTGTATTATTTCAGGCCCCTCCAAACTCCCCCACGGAGAAGACCAGTGGTTGGGAGTCTGCAGCCTGCCTGGTGGATGAGAGAACTGGCTGGGCTGCCCGACCCGTGGTGTGTTGTCACCCATCAGCCACAACAGGGCGTAACACAGCCAGCACCGTCCACACCCAACGCTTGACCATGGCTCCCTTACCGAGATACTTGAGTCAGACATCCTGAATTGGGTTTGAGAACTTTTATTTTACTTATGTTACTAAAATTATTGTTTCTGTATTACCAATGTTTTAATTTTTTCGACTTATGAACAGAGTTTGATATATAACTCAAACGCTTGGCAGCCAAACATGAACTGTGGTCGTTCCTTGACCCAAGTTTCTTACTAGTGACTGAAACTTGACCCGTGGCCGCGATAAAGGCACGACGCAGAGCCCTGGCACCTGTGGGATACATACGACAAAGTCACTGTATCTCAGGTGAATATTACACTGACCAACACAGAGTGAGACATTCAGTAGTGGTCAGGTGAGAGCCCACGAAAGGTCAAGGGTCAGTGTGGCACCCTCCATCACAGGGTGGGTCAGGTCACACATCTAGGGGGCTTCGATTCTGGTAGTTATCAAAGCTAGTCCAAGGGCTACTCTTAACCTCTAGGGTACGGGGTTGTCACTGTACTCAAGGGGTTAAGATACACTTGTCCATCATATCCGCGTGTCTGTCCTCTACTGCCTCATCCAGCCCAGCTTATTTCACCTAAAGATTAACCACCCTAACGCTGTTTGGGAGGGATGAGGTTAGGTTAACGTTAAGTTAGGTTAGGTAGGTTACGTTAGATTGGGTTAGGCTAGATTAGGTTACATTAGCGTTAGGTTAAGTTAACGTCAGGGTGGTTAATCTTCAGGTGAAATATGCTGGGATGGAGATTCTACAGGTGATTCCTCTTGTGAATGGGAGAGAGTATTGTAATCAGCTTGTATGCGAGTGAGAGAAGTACTCAACTATTTTACATATTTTACTGAACATTATGGACACAATCAACAGGTACAACAAATACTTGCCTTGGTCTTATTTACTCCCACAGGTGAGTTTATTTACCTGGATGGATAGAAAGTTACACACACATACATTACAGTTAATCTTTGTTTAATTTTCCTTTACCGCAAAGAAAAAATTTTGGCTGCTGAGAAAGTTCCTTGTCTAAGTGTTAATATGAGGCCCAAGTGATGAAACAGGAGTGGGTGTAATTAGCTTTATTGTACAGAATAAGAAAAGTTATGATGTAAAAAAAATGAACAGGATCTTAATAAGCGAGTGTGATGACTCAGGTGTTGTGATGTACAGGCTGAAGAATATTCACACAACTTGCGACAATCTTCTACGACTAAGAAACTCCTTCTAGCTGACTGATGGTGGCTCCTCTAGCGTCCGTCCAATTAATATAAAAAATAGCGTTAAGTTGTAGTGTAAATTAGGTCAGGGTATTACTGTTGTGTTGTTATCTATACACGACCTTGTTTCAGATGAAGACCAAACACCCTGACGATACCTGGGGTGAGGTTAGGTGAGGTTAAGTGAAGTAAGGAAGGTTAACTATACATATGGTTGGGTTAAGTTGGATTAGATTAGTTTCCCATTATATTTAAGTTAGATTAGGTTAGGTTATGTTAAGTCAGATTAGGTTAGGTTAGTATTAGTGTGATTAATCTCAAGGTTATATAAGCTTTGGGGCCTAATATTCACTTGATCTATATAATCTTTCCTCCACAGATGAAAAAATTTAATACACTGGATAAAACATACACGGCGGTAGAAATAGATAAGATGAAAATATTAACAAAAAACTTAGAATATATAATGTTTTTTAATAACCGGTAATTTTATATCAATACTTCCCTGATTTAAATTTTATCAGATTATTTGAGCGGAACTTTGGATCACGTTCTGTATTTACCGACTGAATAAATTCCCTCCAAACTGTTAAGTAACTTTAAAGGTAAATTTTGTTTAAGTATGTTATTAAGTACTTATGAGAATTATTTTGTGGAAGTTTAAACTTAACTTCTGCAGAAATTCAATAGGGAATAACAGATGTGTGTGTGTGTGTGTGTGTGTGTGTGTGTGTGTGTGTAAATAAGACATTTCAAGTGTGTCTATGGGCCAACACAGTAGAATGTCGGCACTATACAACACTTGAACTTAACACCGGGGAAAAAGAATCACTCACTTTTACAGTTTTAGCACACACACACACACACACGCACACACACACACACACACACGCACACACACACACACACGCACACACACACACACACACACGCACACGCACACACACACACACACAGCGAGTCCCCCCCCCCCACCCCCCACCCCAAAAAAGAAGGTAACTTGACCTTAATAAAAACCAATAAAACACAATGACAAAACATACCGACAAGCCCTTGTAATATTTTAACACAAGCAATAACATTTCTTGTCACCTCCACATTCCGTCACCACCCGCTTGCCTCTCACCATCACCATTTCTAACACTGTAACCCAGCCCTAACCTAACCCTGTAACCGAGACCTAACCTAACCCTGTAACCGAGACCTAACCTAACCCTGCAACCCAGACCTAACCTAACCCTGTAACCGAGACCTAACCTAACACTGTAACCGAGACCTAACCTAACCCTGTAACCCAGACCTAACCTAACACTGTAACCGAGACCTAACCTAACCCTATAACCGAGACCTAACCAAACCCTGTAACCGAGACCTAACCTAACCCTGTAAACGAGACTTAACTCAACCGAGGGTCACAGAAAACTACATACACACTACCTGGCAGATCTTCTTGTCGCACTGTCTGACTTGCCGTTGATGTGAGAGGTCTCCTACAAGTTAGGGATGACAATGTTGATTTAATACAAGCATTGACATATAATCTTCATGGAAATCTGTATAATTTTGTTCGGAGACAACTGGTATAATTTCTGTTCCCTCGTGGAGAGTATTTAGTGAGTGGTTAATGGGGCCGGCTCTATGAGACTCCCAGCTCTAATAGGTCCGTCTCTGATAGGCCCCAGATGTAGTATGCCCCAGTTTTAATAGACCCTAGGTATGGTAGGCCCCATTTCTAATAGTCCTCCAATTCTAATAGGACGCAGGTTAATAGGTCCCATTTCTAATAGACGCCAACCTAACCCATTCAGCTGGGTAAAGATGTCCAATCCTGAGAGATCAATAAGAACTGCCCCATCGTCCAATCAACACCTTTGTCTCAGCGTGGCATCTCATCTCTCTCTTTTGTCATGAAATTCTCAGATACCAGTGAGAGATCAACCTAACCTAAGCTAACCTTACCTTACCTTACCTTACCTCACCTTACCTTACCTTGCCTTGCCTCACCTTACCTTACCTCACCTCACCTCACCTCACCTAACCTAACCTAACCTCACCACCATATTATTTACCTTCGCTAAATCACAAAGGAGGAGAGAGTTGATGAGAGTTAAATTGTGTTGGTGTGAAATAAATCGTCGACGTCTTGAAATTGTTTCTAGTTTACTCGATATATTTATTCTAAGATTCCACAAGTTTATTTTTGTCTCTTTAACCTCTAGTAGCTGTGTTAATAACCTCTAGTACCTGTGTTAATAACCTCTAGTACCTGTGTTAATAACCTCTAGTACCTGTGTTAATAACCTCTAGTACCTGTGTTAATAACCTCTAGTACCTGTGTTAATAACACCTAGTACCTGTGTTAATAACCTCTAGTACCTGTGTTAATATAGTTATTAATGAGATGCACAACGTTCCTCAGATACCAAACGTTCCCCTTCTTCTACTCCTCCTTCAGCCAGTGACCAAATACTCCTTCTTCAGGTAGGTGTTGTCTTCGTTCATTATCACCACCGTATTTTGCTTTATCATGACCACAATACCAGCTGGAATTTAATTCGTGTCAACAGCTGGTCAATAGTGTTAATTTGGTCTCCAGGTGGCCTCCGTCCACCTACACTCTACCAGCTGAGTGTCAACTTGGTCTCCAGGTGGCCTCCGTCCTCCTACAGTCACTCCCGGCTGATGCAACACTCGGGACTCAATGTGAAACGATGAACTGTATGTGTGTTGATATCCACTGTTGTATTCTTGATCTGTTTACAACTTTCCTGTTAGGAGTAGTAGAGGCTTTTGTGTTAACAGACGGCACAGAATACTAACTCTCTCTCTCTCTCTCTCTCTCTCTCTCTCTCTCTCTCTCTCGTATTAGTGACCCCGCAGCTGTTGAATAAATAGCTAAATGAACAACGGAAGAGAATAATTCTCTCGACACCTGTAGTTATTTTGGGTTTTTAGATTAATTTAAGATTTTCTCACCTGTTGGTCCTCAAACAATAGTGGGAATTATTTTAATTTTATTTCACGTTTCAAAGTTTGTACAGATTATGGGTATAAGAAACAGCGACAGTCTAGTTGTTGTAGAGTGTAAGGAGCAGTGACAGTCTAGTTGTGGCAGAGTGTAAGGAGCAGTGACAGTCTAGTTGTGGTAGAGTGTAAGGAGCAGTGACAGTCTAGTTGTGGCAGAGTGTAAGGAACAGTGACAGTCTAGTTGTGGCAGAGTGTAAGGAGCAGTGACAGTCTAGTTGTGGTAGAGTGTAAGGAGCAGTGACAGTCTAGTTGTGGCAGAGTGTAAGGAGCGGTGACAGTCTAGTTGTGGTAATATCATCTGTTGTGTTGATGGTGAGGCTGTACAGGTGAGTAAGATGACTCAGGTGTTGTGACGTAGAGGCTGAAGAATATTCACACAACTTGCGACAATCTTCTGCGACTAAGAAGCTTCTTCTAGCTGCCCGATGGTGACTCCTCTAGCGTCCGTAGCCACTCTGATGTCCATAGCCAGTGCTGTGTCCGTAGCCACTCTGATGTCCGTAGCCAGTGTTGTGTCCGTAGCCCTTGGAGACGTGAACTGGTTGGTGGACGTAGACTGGGCGGTGGACAACATGTACGGGACGAAACACGTGTCCTTTCTTGCCGTGTTTCTTGAACTTCCCGAAGAATGGTTCCGGGTCGGCGACGGGGTCAGCGTTGACGGAGGTAAGCACCGCCGACAGCGCCAGCAGGAGGGCCAAGACTAGACTCACCTGACGGAGGAGGAGGAACAGGATCAACACACAGACACCCACTACAAGAGTCACCTGGTTAGTAGGAGGTAATAACGAGTTATTTAGGAAACTTTAATGTATCTTGCATCTAGTGAGTTGTTGACACCCTGAGTTATGTACAGTATAGTACACTTGACACTGAGCTATGGAGGAGTTACTTGACACCATGAGTTATGTACAGTATATTACACTTGACACTGAGTTATGGAGGAGTTATTTGACACCCTGAGCTTTGTGCGCGGCACTTGAACGTCGCTGTGCCAAATACTACTTGAAGTCTTAACTCATCTAGCACTTATAAGACAAATGACACCCAGAGCTACTTGATATATGACACCTCAAGTCACAAGACACAGGGCACCCTGGGCCACCAGTCTCACAAGTCAACTCATAATGCTGTGCTGAACAGCTGCTAAGACTCCTTCCCGCGCTGTATGTTAAAAGATTCACTCGTATATTAACTCTTGTCTTAAGGTATTTTTTGTTAATTGGTCATCAAAAAGTTGTTGTTGACCGAGACATAAAACTCTTGTGTTCGTTACAGCTTCTCTACACCACACATTGTCACACTGAAGCAAAGGTTGCTTCTTCTTCTTTTATATAAAACAAAAAACTAAACGTCTTTGATAACGTAGAGTGTTGCTACACACTCAGTCTTAAGGTGTAACATGTGCGTCGGTAAACATGTGAGTGTACACACCATCAGGAGAGAGAATAATACTCACGAGCTTCATGTTGAACACTTGTGACAGAACTGATGTGTGCTGCTGCCCTCCCTCACCTCTTATATATACAACCCTTCCTCCCCTATGTAGGTGCCAGCTAGTGACTTATCACCCATTAACACCCACAAATAAAAACAAATAGTTCAAGGTCAGAATAAATATTTTTTGTCACTCACCTGGGAAGACACAAGGCCAGGTATGTTAACACCCTTTTACTTTTACGATGTTGATGAATTGTTAAATTTTATCTAAATTTTAGTGAAATTATAACAAGGAGAAGAATATTACCTTTATTTAACACATGTAGGAAATCTAGCACACCTGTGGTTGGGTCTTCACAGGTACACTGTTTTCTCAGGTGTATTGGCAAAATCTTACCTGAACAGTACTACCTGCCTCAGCGCCCTGGTATACCTTCGTCACCAACCAAATATTTCCAACAGCTTCACCTTTCTCTCCCCTTCACCTCCTCCTCCTATTCATTTATTTCCTTCATCTCGTCCAATTTAATTATTATCGCTACTTTAAATATTGTTATTGTTATCATCGTATTTAATTCTGTTAATGATCTATATTTCTTTTTTTTTTTAGTTTGAGACAGACAGACAGACAGACTATTCTCCCCGCAGGACCCCGTAATTACACTCGGTTATTTCGCGTAATTAATCCTAAAATTACAGCAAAAATCCGTAATCTGAGAATAGTGAATTTATTATCACAGATTAGCGGACAAAACACAAATGTATTATGTGACCAACGCTGTATTTCGCCCGAACAAGACCCGGCATTAATAACGTTATTACATTTGATATAATTCTTCAGTAAAAGATCTCATAAGAACGGTGGTGAAGGTGTGGGAAGTGGTGTTAGTGGTGGTGCAGGTGTGGTAAGTGGTGGTGCAGTTGTGGTAAGTGGTGTTAGTGGTGGTGCAGGTGTAGTATGTGGTGTTAGTGATGGTGAAGGTGTGGTAAGTGGTGTTAATAATAATAATAATAATAATTAACGGTTTATTGAAAGAGCATGGCAGCCGGAAGGCTGAAAATATACAATTACATAATCGGGGAATGGTTCTCTTGATTTACAAATGATGTACAAGTAACATAAGTAATACAAATATGATATATAATAATTAGGTGTTGATAATTTTTACAATGATTGGGACTGGGCTGTTCTTGTAGCAATCAGTTCGTGCTCGTATGGTTTGGATGCGGTTGGGCAGGTGTGTGGCCACGTGGCCAGGACAGTAGTGGTGTGGTAAGTTTTGTTAGTGGTGGTGCAGGTGTGGTAAGTGGTATTAGTGGTGGTGCAGGTTTGGTAAGTGGTGTTGGTGATGGTGCAGGTGTGGTAAGTGGTGTTAGTGGTGGTGCAGGTGTGGTAAGTGGTGTTAGTGATGGTAGAGGTGTGGAAAGTGGTGTTAGTGGTGGTGCAGGTGTGGTAAGTGGTATTAGTGGTGGTGCAGGTTTGGTAAGTGGTGTTGGTGATGGTGCAGGTGTGGTAAGTGGTGTTAGTGGTGGTGCAGGTGTGGTAAGTGGTGTTCGTGGTGGTGCAGGTGTGGTAAGTGGTGTGAGTGGTGGTGCAGGTGTGATAAGTGGTGTTCGTGATGGTGCAGGTGTGGTAAGTGGTGTTAGTGATGGTGCAGGTGTGGTAAGTGGTGTTTAGTTAGTGGTGGTGCAGGTGTGGTAAGTGGTGTTTGCGGTGGTGCAGGTGTGGTAAGTGGTGTTTGTGGTGGTGCAGGTGTGGTGAGTGGTGTTTGTGGTGGTGCAGATGTGGTAAGTGGTGTCAGTGGTGGTGCAGGTGTAGTAAGTGGCCCTCAATTCAGTGTATTTTGGCCTTCTTGATATTGTGATGTTATCCACTTTTTATGGCATAAGATAATGTTATGATAGCTGTGTTAATAACACCTAGTACCTGTGTTAATAACCTCTAGTACCTGTGTTAATATCGTTATTAATGAGATGCACAGCATTCCTCAGATACCAAACGTTCCCCTTCTTCTACTCCTCCTTCAGCCAGAGTGACCAAATACTCCTTCTTCAGGTAGGTGTTGTCTTCGTTCATTATCACCACCGTATTTTGCTTTGTCATGACCACAATACCAGCTGGATTTTTATTCGTGTCAACAGCTGGTCAATAGTGTTAATTTGGTCTCCAGGTGGCCTTCGTCCTCCTACACCCTACCAGCTGAGTGTCAACTTGGTCTCCAGGTGGCCTCCGTCCTCCTACAGTCAATCCCAGCTGATGCAACACTCGGGACTCAATGTGAAACGATGAACTGTATGTGTGTTGATATCCACTGTTGTACTCTTGATCTGTTTACAACTTTCCTGTTAGGAGTAGTAGAGGCTTTTGTGTTAACAGACGGCACAGAATACTCTCTCTCTCTCTCTCTCTCTCTCTCTCTCTCTCTCTCTCGTATTAGTGACCCCGCAGCTGTTGAATAAATAGCTAAATGAACAACGGAAGAGAATAATTCTCTCGACACCTGTAGTTATTTTGGGTTTTTAGATAAATTTGAGATTTTCTCACCTGTTGGTTCTCAAACAATAGTGGGAATTATTTTAGTTTTATTTCACGTTTTAAAGTTTGTACAGATTATGAGTATAAGAAACAGCGACAGTCTAGTTGTGGTAGAGTGTAAGGAGCAGTGAGAGTCTAGTTGTGGTAGAGTGTAAGGAGCAGTGACAGTCTAGTTGTGGCAGAGTGTAAGGAACACTGACAGTCTAGTTGTGGTAGAGTGTAAGGAACAGCGACAGTCTAGTTGTAGCAGAGTGTAAGGAGCAGTGACAGTCTAGTTGTGGCAGAGTGTAAGGCACACTGACAGTCTAGTTGTGGTAGAGTGTAAGGAACAGTGACAGTCTAGTTGTGGCAGAGTGTAAGGAACACTGACAGTCTAGTTGTGGTAATATCATCTGTTGTGTTGATGGTGAGGCTGTACTAGTGAGTAAGATGACTCAGGTGTTGTGACCTAGAGGCTGAAGAATATTCACACAACTTGCGACAATCTTCTGCGACTAAGAAGCTTCTTCTAGCTGCCCGATGGTGGCTCCTCTAGCGTCCGTAGCCACTCTGATGTCCATAGCCACTCTGATGTCCATAGCCAGTGCTGTGTCCGTAGCCACTCTGATGTCCGTAGCCAGTGTTGTGTCCGTAGCCCTTGGAGACGTGAACTGGTTGGTGGACGTAGACTGGGCGGTGGACAACATGTACGGGACGAAACACGTGTCCTTTCTTGCCGTGTTTCTTGAACTTCCCGAAGAATGGTTCCGGGTCGGCGACGGGGTCAGCGTTGACGGAGGTGAGCACCGCCGACA
Organism: Homarus gammarus; assembly: GCA_958450375.1. Classification (NCBI taxonomy): domain Eukaryota; kingdom Metazoa; phylum Arthropoda; class Malacostraca; order Decapoda; family Nephropidae; genus Homarus; species Homarus gammarus. Next base: position 229,559 of record CAUDMG010000830.1, read on the forward strand.
GCGCCAGCAGGAGGGCCAAGACTAGACTCACCTGACGGAGGAGGAGGAACAGGATCAACACACAGACACCCACTACAAGAGTCACCTGGTTAGTAGGAGGTAATAACGAGTTATTTAGGAAACTTTAATGTATCTTGCATCTAGTGAGTTGTTGACACCCTGAGTTATGTACAGTATAGTACACTTGACACTGAGCTATGGAGGAGTTACTTGACACCATGAGTTATGTACAGTATATTACACTTGACACTGAGTTATGGAGGAGTTATTTGACACCCTGAGCTTTGTGCGCGGCACTTGAACGTCGCTGTGCCAAATACTACTTGAAGTCTTAACTCATCTAGCACTTATAAGACAAATGACACCCAGAGCTACTTGATATATGACACCTCAAGTCACAAGACACAGGGCACCCTGGGCCACCAGTCTCACAAGTCAACTCATAATGCTGTGCTGAACAGCTGCTAAGACTCCTTCCCGCGCTGTATGTTAAAAGATTCACTCGTATATTAACTCTTGTCTTCAGGTGTTTTTTGTTAATTGGTCATCAAAAAGTTGTTGTTGACCGAGACATAAAACTCTTGTGTTCGTTACAGCTTCTCTACACCACACATTGTCACACTGAAGCAAAGGTTGCTTCTTCTTCTTTTATATAAAACAAAAAACTAAACGTCTTTGATAACGTAGAGTGTTGCTACACACTCAGTCTTAAGGTGTAACATGTGCGTCGGTAAACATGTGAGTGTACACACCATCAGGAGAGAGAATAATACTCACGAGCTTCATGTTGAACACTTGTGACAGAACTGATGTGTGCTGCTGCCCTCCCTCACCTCTTATATATACAACCCTTCCTCCCCTATGTAGGTGCCAGCTAGTGACTTATCACCCATTAACACCCACAAATAAAAACCAATAGTTCAAGGTCAGAATAAATATTTTTTGTCACTCACCTGGGAAGACACAAGGCCAGGTATGTTAACACCCTTTTACTTTTACGATGTTGATGAATTGTTAAATTTTATCTAAATTTTAGTGAAATTATAACAAGGAGAAGAATATTCCCTTTTTTAACACATGTAGGAAATCTAGCACACCTGTGGTTGGATCTTCACAGGTACACTGTTTTCTCAGGTGTATTGCCATAATCTTACCTGAACAGTACTACCTGCCTCAGCGCCCTGGTATACCTTCGTCACCAACCAAATATTTCCGACAGCTTCACCTTTCTCTCCCCTTCACCTCCTCCTCCTATTCATTTATTTCCTTCATCTCGTCCAATTTAATTATTATCGCTACTTTAAATATTGTTATTGTTATTATCATATTTAATTCTGTTAATGATCTATATTTCTTGTTTTTTTAGTTTGAGACAGACAGACAGACAGACTATTCTCCCCGCAGGACCCCGTAATTACACTCCGTTATTTCGCGTAATTAATCCTAAAATTACAGTAAAAATCCGTAATCTGAGAATAGTGAATTTATTATCACAGATTAGCGGACAAAACACAAATGTATTATGTGACCAACGCTGTATTTCGCCCGAACAAGACCCGGCATTAATAACGTTATTACATTTGATATAATTCTTCAGTAAAAGATCTCATAAGAACGGTGGTGAAGGTGTGGGAAGTGGTGTTAGTGGTGGTGCAGGTGTGGTAAGTGGTGGTGCAGTTGTGGTAAGTGGTGTTAGTGGTGGTGCAGGTGTAGTATGTGGTGTTAGTGATGGTGAAGGTGTGGTAAGTGGTGTTAATAATAATAATAATAATAATTAACGGTTTATTGAAAGAGCATGGCAGCCGGAAGGCTGAAAATATACAATTACATAATCGGGGAATGGTTCTCTTGATTTACAAATGATGTACAAGTAACATAAGTAATACAAATATGATATATAATAATTAGGTGTTGATAATTTTTACAATGATTGGGACTGGGCTGTTCTTGTAGCAATCAGTTCGTGCTCGTATGGTTTGGATGCGGTTGGGCAGGTGTGTGGCCACGTGGCCAGGACAGTAGTGGTGTGGTAAGTTTTGTTAGTGGTGGTGCAGGTGTGGTAAGTGGTATTAGTGGTGGTGCAGGTTTGGTAAGTGGTGTTGGTGATGGTGCAGGTGTGGTAAGTGGTGTTAGTGGTGGTGCAGGTGTGGTAAGTGGTGTTAGTGATGGTAGAGGTGTGGAAAGTGGTGTTAGTGGTGGTGCAGGTGTGGTAAGTGGTATTAGTGGTGGTGCAGGTTTGGTAAGTGGTGTTGGTGATGGTGCAGGTGTGGTAAGTGGTGTTAGTGGTGGTGCAGGTGTGGTAAGTGGTGTTCGTGGTGGTGCAGGTGTGGTAAGTGGTGTGAGTGGTGGTGCAGGTGTGATAAGTGGTGTTCGTGATGGTGCAGGTGTGGTAAGTGGTGTTAGTGATGGTGCAGGTGTGGTAAGTGGTGTTTAGTTAGTGGTGGTGCAGGTGTGGTAAGTGGTGTTTGCGGTGGTGCAGGTGTGGTAAGTGGTGTTTGTGGTGGTGCAGGTGTGGTGAGTGGTGTTTGTGGTGGTGCAGATGTGGTAAGTGGTGTCAGTGGTGGTGCAGGTGTAGTAAGTGGCCCTCAATTCAGTGTATTTTGGCCATCTTGATATTGTGATGTTATCCACTTTTTATGGCATAAGATAATGTTATGATAGCTGTGTTAATAACACCTAGTACCTGTGTTAATAACCTCTAGTACCTGTGTTAATATCGTTATTAATGAGATGCACAGCATTCCTCAGATACCAAACGTTCCCCTTCTTCTACTCCTCCTTCAGCCAGAGTGACCAAATACTCCTTCTTCAGGTAGGTGTTGTCTTCGTTCATTATCACCACCGTATTTTGCTTTGTCATGACCACAATACCAGCTGGATTTTTATTCGTGTCAACAGCTGATCAATAGTGTTAATTTGGTCTCCAGGTGGCCTTCGTCCTCCTACACCCTACCAGCTGAGTGTCAACTTGGTCTCCAGGTGGCCTCCGTCCTCCTACAGTCAATCCCAGCTGATGCAACACTCGGGACTCAATGTGAAACGATGAACTGTATGTGTGTTGATATCCACTGTTGTACTCTTGATCTGTTTACAACTTTCCTGTTAGGAGTAGTAGAGGCTTTTGTGTTAACAGACGGCACAGAATACTCTCTCTCTCTCTCTCTCTCTCTCTCTCTCTCTCTCTCTCGTATTAGTGACCCCGCAGCTGTTGAATAAATAGCTAAATGAACAACGGAAGAGAATAATTCTCTCGACACCTGTAGTTATTTTGGGTTTTTAGATAAATTTGAGATTTTCTCACCTGTTGGTTCTCAAACAATAGTGGGAATTATTTTAGTTTTATTTCACGTTTTAAAGTTTGTACAGATTATGAGTATAAGAAACAGCGACAGTCTAGTTGTGGTAGAGTGTAAGGAGCAGTGAGAGTCTAGTTGTGGTAGAGTGTAAGGAGCAGTGACAGTCTAGTTGTGGCAGAGTGTAAGGAACACTGACAGTCTAGTTGTGGTAGAGTGTAAGGAACAGCGACAGTCTAGTTGTAGCAGAGTGTAAGGAGCAGTGACAGTCTAGTTGTGGCAGAGTGTAAGGAACACTGACAGTCTAGTTGTGGTAGAGTGTAAGGAACAGTGACAGTCTAGTTGTGGCAGAGTGTAAGGAACACTGACAGTCTAGTTGTGGTAATATCATCTGTTGTGTTGATGGTGAGGCTGTACTAGTGAGTAAGATGACTCAGGTGTTGTGACCTAGAGGCTGAAGAATATTCACACAACTTGCGACAATCTTCTGCGACTAAGAAGCTTCTTCTAGCTGCCCGATGGTGGCTCCTCTAGCGTCCGTAGCCACTCTGATGTCCATAGCCACTCTGATGTCCATAGCCAGTGCTGTGTCCGTAGCCACTCTGATGTCCGTAGCCAGTGTTGTGTCCGTAGCCCTTGGAGACGTGAACTGGTTGGTGGACGTAGACTGGGCGGTGGACAACATGTACGGGACGAAACACGTGTCCTTTCTTGCCGTGTTTCTTGAACTTCCCGAAGAATGGTTCCGGGTCGGCGACGGGGTCAGCGTTGACGGAGGTGAGCACCGCCGACAGCGCCAGCAGGAGGGCCAAGACTAGACTCACCTGACGGAGGAGGAGGAACAGGATCAACACACAGACACCCACTACAAGAGTCACCTGGTTAGTAGGAGGTAATAACGAGTTATTTAGGAAACTTTAATGTATCTTGCATCTAGTGAGTTGTTGACACCCTGAGTTATGTACAGTATAGTACACTTGACACTGAGCTATGGAGGAGTTACTTGACACCATGAGTTATGTACAGTATATTACACTTGACACTGAGTTATGGAGGAGTTATTTGACACCCTGAGCTTTGTGCGCGGCACTTGAACGTCGCTGTGCCAAATACTACTTGAAGTCTTAACTCATCTAGCACTTATAAGACAAATGACACCCAGAGCTACTTGATATATGACACCTCAAGTCACAAGACACAGGGCACCCTGGGCCACCAGTCTCACAAGTCAACTCATAATGCTGTGCTGAACAGCTGCTAAGACTCCTTCCCGCGCTGTATGTTAAAAGATTCACTCGTATATTAACTCTTGTCTTCAGGTGTTTTTTGTTAATTGGTCATCAAAAAGTTGTTGTTGACCGAGACATAAAACTCTTGTGTTCGTTACAGCTTCTCTACACCACACATTGTCACACTGAAGCAAAGGTTGCTTCTTCTTCTTTTATATAAAACAAAAAACTAAACGTCTTTGATAACGTAGAGTGTTGCTACACACTCAGTCTTAAGGTGTAACATGTGCGTCGGTAAACATGTGAGTGTACACACCATCAGGAGAGAGAATAATACTCACGAGCTTCATGTTGAACACTTGTGACAGAACTGATGTGTGCTGCTGCCCTCCCTCACCTCTTATATATACAACCCTTCCTCCCCTATGTAGGTGCCAGCTAGTGACTTATCACCCATTAACACCCACAAATAAAAACAAATAGTTCAAGGTCAGAATAAATATTTTTTGTCACTCACCTGGGAAGACACAAGGCCAGGTATGTTAACACCCTTTTACTTTTACGATGTTGATGAATTGTTAAATTTTATCTAAATTTTAGTGAAATTATAACAAGGAGAAGAATATTACCTTTATTTAACACATGTAGGAAATCTAGCACACCTGTGGTTGGGTCTTCACAGGTACACTGTTTTCTCAGGTGTATTGGCAAAATCTTACCTGAACAGTACTACCTGCCTCAGCGCCCTGGTATACCTTCGTCACCAACCAAATATTTCCGACAGCTTCACCTTTCTCTCCCCTTCACCTCCTCCTCCTATTCATTTATTTCCTTCATCTCGTCCAATTTAATTATTATCGCTACTTTAAATATTGTTATTGTTATCATCGTATTTAATTCTGTTAATGATCTATATTTCTTTTTTTTTTTAGTTTGAGACAGACAGACAGACAGACTATTCTCCCCGCAGGACCCCGTAATTACACTCGGTTATTTCGCGTAATTAATCCTAAAATTACAGCAAAAATCCGTAATCTGAGAATAGTGAATTTATTATCACAGATTAGCGGACAAAACACAAATGTATTATGTGACCAACGCTGTATTTCGCCCGAACAAGACCCGGCATTAATAACGTTATTACATTTGATATAATTCTTCAGTAAAAGATCTCATAAGAACGGTGGTGAAGGTGTGGGAAGTGGTGTTAGTGGTGGTGCAGGTGTGGTAAGTGGTGGTGCAGTTGTGGTAAGTGGTGTTAGTGGTGGTGCAGGTGTAGTATGTGGTGTTAGTGATGGTGAAGGTGTGGTAAGTGGTGTTAATAATAATAATAATAATAATTAACGGTTTATTGAAAGAGCATGGCAGCCGGAAGGCTGAAAATATACAATTACATAATCGGGGAATGGTTCTCTTGATTTACAAATGATGTACAAGTAACATAAGTAATACAAATATGATATATAATAATTAGGTGTTGATAATTTTTACAATGATTGGGACTGGGCTGTTCTTGTAGCAATCAGTTCGTGCTCGTATGGTTTGGATGCGGTTGGGCAGGTGTGTGGCCACGTGGCCAGGACAGTAGTGGTGTGGTAAGTTTTGTTAGTGGTGGTGCAGGTGTGGTAAGTGGTATTAGTGGTGGTGCAGGTTTGGTAAGTGGTGTTGGTGATGGTGCAGGTGTGGTAAGTGGTGTTAGTGGTGGTGCAGGTGTGGTAAGTGGTGTTAGTGATGGTAGAGGTGTGGAAAGTGGTGTTAGTGGTGGTGCAGGTGTGGTAAGTGGTGTTAGTGGTGGTGCAGGTTTGGTAAGTGGTGTTGGTGATGGTGCAGGTGTGGTAAGTGGTGTTAGTGGTGGTGCAGGTGTGGTAAGTGGTGTTAGTGGTGGTGCAGATGTGGTAAGTGGTGTTAGTGGTGGTGCAGGTGTGGTAACTGGTGGTGCAGGTGTGTTAAATGGTGTTAGTGGTGGTGCAGGTGTGGTAAGTGGTGATAATAATAATAAAAGTAATAATAATAATAATAATAATGATAATAATAATAATAATAATAGTAACAATAATAATAATAATATTAATAATAATAATAATAATAATGATAATAATAATAATTAACGGTATATTGAAAAAAATTCTGCAGCCCGAAGGCTGAAAATATACATTGGACATAAATGACTTATTACATACATTGGTGGTTTAACAAAAGCCTTCATTAGAGAAAGGTAAAGGAACATACAGTGAACATACAGATTAATGTAGGTGTTGAACAGCAAACTCGTAGTGTAGTAACTCCCTCCCAGATGGTGTTAGGAGGAACTCACGTGGTGTAGTAGTTCCCTCAGACGGTGTTATGAGGGACCTGGTGTGGTGTAGTAATTCCCTCGCAGATGGTGTTATGAGGGGCCTGACGTGGTGTAGTAATTCCCTCACAGATGGTGTTATGAGGGACATGTGGTGTAGTAATTCCCTCACAGATGGTGTTATATGAGTGAGGTGTGGTCTTAGGCCTTTCTATCGTAGACGGATTAACGCATCGCTGGTTGTTGTTGGGTCTCATGGGCCGTTATTACTGGGTACCTGGGACCTCACTGTGTGAAGGTTAACTTGGGTACGACTGCTACTGTTGAGTTGTTCTCACTGACTTAAGCACTGTTCACCTCTGTTTAACACTGGTTCCGTTCCTTTCCTAAATGAAATTGTAACTTCTGGCGAGAACTTGTTGATATTCCGGTGGGGAGGAGGGTTCAGGGGAGGGGGTTGGTATGGGCCAACTTAACAGTTGACCTGGCTGCTCCGAGAGGAGCGCCAGGTACGTCTTGACCCTTCGGTGGTCAAGGATGTGTTAGTGGTGGTGCAGGTGTGTTAAGTGGTGTCAGTAATGGTGCAGGTGTGGTAAGTGGTGTTAGTGGTGGTGCAGGTGTGGTAGGTGGTGTTAGTGATGGTGCAGGTGTGGTAAGTGGTGTTAGTGGTGGTGCAGGTGTGGAAAGTGGTGCTAGTGGTGGTGCAGGTGTGGTAAGTGGTGTTAGTGGTGGTGCAGGTGTGGTAAGTGGTGTTAGTGATGGTGCAGGTGTGGTAAGTGGTGTTAGTGGTGGTGCAGGTGTGGTAAGTGGTGTTAGTGGTGGTGCAGGTGTGGTAAGTGGTGTTAGTGGTGGTGCAGGTGTGGTAAGTGGTGGTGCAGGTGTGTTAAATGGTGTTAGTGGTGGTGCAGGTGTGGTAAGTGGTGTTAGTGGTGGTGCAGGTGTAGTAAGTGGTGTTAGTGATGGTGCAGGTGTGGTAAGTGGTGTTAGTGGTGGTGCAGGTGTGGTAAGTGGTTTAGTGGTGGTGCAGGTTTGGTAAGTGGTGTTAGTGATGGTGCAGATGTGGTAAGTGGTGTTAGTGGTGGTGCAGGTTTGGTAAGTGGTGTTAGTGGTGGTGCAGGTTTGGTAAGTGGTGTTAGTGATGGTGCAGGTGTGATAAGTGGTGTTAGTGATGGTGCAGGTGTGGTAAGTGGTGTTAGTGGTGGTGCAGGTGTGGTAAGTGGTGTTTGTGGTGGTGCAGGTATGGTAAGTGGTGTTTGTGGTGGTGCAGGTGTAGTAAGTGGCCCTCAATTAAGTGTATTTTGACCTTCTTGATATTGCGATGTTATCCATTTTTTATGGCATAAGATAACGTTATGATATCAGTGTATGAACGACTTGTAATATACCTAACCTAACCTAACCAAACCTTCCTTAATTTTGAGAGCTCATGTAACTTTGTATACATAGAGCCAAAAACCACTTACTGATACCACGAGTGACTCAAGATTAACCTCGAAGTGACACTCAAGTCAAGGATCAACTCCAATCTCTTCCTATCTAACTTTAAGCTCTTAGTACGTGATGGGATTTGTAAATAATAATCAACCCGACAAGGAAATACTGCATGTAGATCACCCTGAGACTGTAGCAGATTGGTAATGTCTGGTGGAGGATCGGGTGGAGTGTCGGGTGGAGTGTCGGGTGGAGGGTTGGGTGGAGGTTCGTGTGGAGGGTCGGGTGGAGAGTTGGGTGGAGGGTCGGGTGGAGAGTTGGGTGGAGGGTCGGGTGGATGGTCTGGTACAGGATCGTGTGGAGGGTTGGGTGGAGGTTCGTGTGGAGGATAGGGTGGAGGGTCGGGTGGAGAGTTGGGTGGAGTGTCGGGTGGATGGTCTGGTACAGGATCGTGTGGAGGGTTGGGTGGAGGTTCGTGTGGAGGATAGGGTGGAGGGTCGGGTGGAGGATAGTGTGGAAGATAGGGTGGAGAGTTGAGTGGAGTATCGGGTGGATGGTCGGGTGCAGGATCGTGTGGAGGGTCGGGTGGATGGTCGGGTGCAGGATCGTGTGAGGGGTCGGGTGGAGGTTCGTGTGGAGGTCCGTGTGAAGGATAGGGTGGAGTGTCGGGTGGAGAGTTGGGTGGAGCGTCGAGCGGGCGTGGTTACAGGACAGGAAACAGCGAGTGAGCATTAATGGCACTAAGTCCCATTGGAGCAACGTCACAAGTGGAGTTCCCCAAGGCTCAGTACTTGGACCATTATTATTTATTATATACATAAACGACATAGATATCGGCATAGACAGCAACATAAGCAAATTTGCTGATGACACTGAAATAGGGCGTGTTATTAAATCTGACGAGGACTCCACAAAACTACAGGAAGATCTAAACAAATTTTTCGAATGGTCTGAAAAATGGCAGATGAAATTCAACGTGGACAAATGTAAAGTACTCAGTACAGGAGATGTAAACAGGGAAACCAGATACCAGATGAACAACGATGCCATAGAGAAATCCGACTGCGAGAGAGATTTAGGAGTAATGATAAGTAGGAACCTTAAGCCAAGTAAACAATGTGTTTTTGCTAGTAACAAGGCTATTAAAGTACTTGGGTTCATACAAAGGAGTGTTAGTTACAAGACTAGCGAGGTCATCCTAAAACTGTATCTTGCTCTTGTGAGACCACACCTGGATTACGCAGTTCAGTTCTGGTCACCGTATTACAGAATGGATATAGAATCCTTGGAAAGAATTCAGAGGAGAATGACAAGACTAATCCCGGGCATTAGGAACCTTGAGTATAGAGACAGGTTAAAGCATCTTAATTTGCACTCCCTCGAGAGACGTAGAGCGAGGGGCGACCTGATAGAGGTGTATAAGTGGAAGGCAGGGCTAAACAAAGGGGACATTACAAAGGTACTCAAACTATCCAACCAGGAGCGAACTCGTAACAATGGTTTTAAATTAGACAAATTTAGATTTCGGCGTGAAATAATTAAACACTGGTTTGGAAACAGAGTAGTGGATGAGTGGAACAAGTTACCAAATATCATCATTAACTCGAATACGCTGAATAGCTTCAAACATAGGTTAGGTTAGGTTAAGTTATACTACAGTGCCTAATATTCAGATAATCCGAAGTTGTGCCGTTTGTTAACTGGGTCCATTTTACATCAACTAGAAAAATCTCCTTCAAAATCCATATATTTTTGTGAGTGTTGTCAGATAAAACTAAGACGCTGACCCCTATGGGGGATGGTGGGACATTTAAGAGGTGAGGGAGGGCAGCAGCACACATCAGTTCTGTCACAAGTGTTCAACATGAAGCTCGTGAGTATTATTCTCTCTCCTGATGGTGTGTCCACTCACATGTTTACCGACGCACATGTTACACCTTAAGACTGAGTGTGTAGCAACACTCTACGTTATCAAAGACGTTTAGTTTTTTGTTTTATATAAAAGAAGAAGAAGCAACCTTTGCTTCAGTGTGACAATGTGTGGTGTAGAGAAGCTGTAGCGAACACAAGAGTTTTATGTCTCGGTCAACAACAACTTTTTGATGACCAATTAACAAAAAATACCTTAAGACAAGAGTTAATATACGAGTGAATCTTTTAACATACAGCGCGGGAAGGAGTCTTAGACAGCAGCTGTTCAGCACAGCATTATGAGTTGACTTGTGAGACTGGTGGCCCAGGGTGCCCTGTGTCTTGTGACTTGAGGTGTCATATATCAAGTAGCTCTGGGTGTCATTTATCTTATAAGTGCTAGATGAGTTAAGACTTCAAGTAGTATTTGGCACGCGACGTTCAAGTGCCGCGCACAAAGCTCAGGGTGTCAAATAACTCCTCCATAACGCAGTGTCAAATATCATACATAATTTGGAGTATCAAGTGACCCCTGACCCCTGACCCTAGATGCCAGACCCTTGATACCTGACTACGATACATTTAAATTTAAGAAAGCATGCATGAACTCCGCTGCTTTCCTGTTGGGCGCTGCAATGCTTTTATGCTTCTCTTAACGTAAGGAGGTGCTCAATAAACTAGTCTTCGTGATGTGTGGGTCGAATCTTAATGACAAGCGGCAAAGCAGAGTCATGTGTTGATTTGTTGTGTGTACAAGATGACCACCAAATGATTTACTTCCGTGTGGTGGTGGGGGTGGTGGTAGTGGTGGTAGTGGTGGGGGTGGTAGTGGTGGGGGTAGTGGTGGGGGTAGTGGTAGTGATAGTGGTGGTAGGGGTAGTGGTGGTGGTTGTGGTGATGGTGGTGGTTGTGATGATGGTGGGGGTTGTGGTGATGGTGGTGGTTGTGATGATGGTGGGGGTTGTGGTGATGGTGGGGCTAGTGGTGGGGGTAGTGGTGGTGGTTGTGGTGATGGTGGTGGTTGTGGTGATGGTGGGGGTTGTGGTGATGGTGGGGCTTGTGGTGGGGGTAGTGGTGGTGGAGGTAGTGGTGGTGGAGGTAGTGGTGGTGGGGGTAGTGGTGGTGGAGGTAGTGGTGGTGGAGGCAGTGGTGGTGGTTGTGGTATTAGTGGTGGTGGTGGTATTTGGGATGGTGTGGTAGTGGTGGTGGTGGTATTAGTGGTGGTGGGGTAGTGGTGGTGGTTGTGGTGATGGTAGGGGTAGTGGTGATGGTGGGGGTTGTGATGGTCGTTGTGGTGATGGTGGTAGTGGTTTTGGTGGTGGTAGTTGTGGTGGTGGTAGTGGTGGAGCGGTAGTGGTGGAGGGGTAGTGGTGGTGGTTGTGGTGATGTGGTAGTGGTGGTGGTGGCTGCAGGAGTGGTGGTAGCGGTGGTGTTAGTGGAGGTGGTGGTAGTGGTGGTGGTGACGGTAGTTGTGGTGGTAGTAGTGGTGATGTTAGTGGTGGTGACGTTAGTGGTAGTGGTGCTAGTGGTGGTGGTGTTAGTGGTGGTGGTGTTAGTGGTGGTGGTGTTAGTGGTGGTGGTGTTAGTGGTGATGGTAGTAGTGGTGATGTTAGTGGTGGTGACGTTAGTGGTAGTGGTGCTAGTGGTGATGGTGCTAGGGGTGGTGATATTAGTGGTGGTGTTAGTGGTGGTGGTGTTAGTGGTGGTGGTGTTAGGGCGGTGGTGTTAGTACTGATGATGGTGATGACAGTGATCAGGTGTATTAGACTGAAAGATATAACAGTATAATGACTTATGCATCTTATTGTGGTGTGATGTGAGGGCCTCTTGTGATGGGATAGATAGCAAAGTACTTCAAGGTGATGTGTGATGCATTAGTATGTACGTGTGATTTCCAGCACCTAGGAGTAGCATACCAAGTGCTGGAATGATCTTGTTATTAACTCGTATAGAAACATCAAAAGACTGTTTCTTCCACAATTTCAGTTCTGTATTAAATTTCAATATACCAACCTTGAATTAGGGAACTGAGGTAATATTTCGGCTGCGTTATGACAGGTGTTTTAAACTAAGATACTTCAATCAGTTTCTTTGTCGTTATTGGGTAAGAAATAAGTAGCTGGCACCTACAGGGAGGCATGGTGGCACATACAGTATAAGAGGTGAGGGAGGGCAGCAGCACACATCAGTTCTGTCACAAGTGTTCAACATGAAGCTCGTGAGTATTATTCTCTCTCCTGATGGTGTGTCCACTCACATGTTTACCGACGCACATGTTACACCTTAAGACTGAGTGTGTAGCAACACTCTACGTTATCAAAGACGTTTAGTTTTTTGTTTTATATAAAAGAAGAAGAAGCAACCTTTGCTTCAGTGTGACAATGTGTGGTGTAGAGAAGCTGTAACGAACACAAGAGTTTTATGTCTCGGTCAACAACAACTTTTTGATGACCAATTAACAAAAAACACCTGAAGACAAGAGTTAATATACGAGTGTATCTTTTAACATATAGCGCGGGAAGGAGTCTTAGACAGCAGCTGTTCAGCACAGCATTATGAGTTGACTTGTGAGACTGGTGGCCCAGGGTGCCCTGTGTCTTGTGACTTGAGGTGTCATATATCAAGTAGCTCTGGGTGTCATTTGTCTTATAAGTGCTAGATGAGTTAGGACTTCAAGTAGTATTTGGCACGCGACGTTCAAGTGTCGCGTACATAGCCCAGGGTGTCAAGTAACTCCTCCATAACGCAATGTGCCAAGTAACTCCTCCATAGCTCAGTGTCAAGTGTCATATACTGTACATAACTCAGGGTGTCAACAACTCACTAGATGCAAGATACATTAAAGTTTCCTAAATAACTCGTTATTACCTCCTACTAACCAGGTGACTCTTGTAGTGGGTGTCTGTGTGTTGATCCTGTTCCTCCTCCTCCGTCAGGTGAGTCTAGTCTTGGCCCTCCTGCTGGCGCTGTCGGCGGTGCTCACCTCCGTCAACGCTGACCCCGTCGCCGACCCGGAGCCATTCTTCTTGAAGTTCTTGAAGTTAAAGAAGGGTAAGAAAGGAGGCCACCGAGGACCTCCCGTCCATGTTGTCTACCGTCCACCTCCTCCCCCCAAGGGCTACGGACACAGCACTGGCTACGGACATCAGAGTGGCTACGGACGCTAGAGGAGCCACCATCGGGCAGCTAGAAGAAGCTTCTTAGTCGTAGAAGATTGTCGCAAGTTGTGTGAATATTCTTCAGCCTCTACGTCACAACACCTGAGTCATCTTACTCACTAGTACAGCCTCACCATCAACACAACAGATGATATTACCACAACTAGACTCTCACTGCTCCTTACACTCTGCCACAACTAGACTGTCACTGCTCCTTACACCCTACCACAACTAGACTGTCACTGTTCCTTACACTCTACCACAACTAGACTGTCACTGTTCCTTACACTCTCCCACAACTAGTGTCACTGTTCCTTACACTGTTTCTTATTGTACTTACTGTAAATTCAATAATTGTACTTCAGATTCTTTTAAGAAACAAAATAAAGGTACATTAATTCTCACTGTTGTCTGATAGATTAACCTGTTATAAAATTATTCTAAATATCGCTAATTATCTTTCCTAAATGGCTGATATCTTTTGTTTAGAGACAAGTAAGGCTTGGGGGGTAGGTTGAGGTTGACACAGCTATCTGGGAGGCTTTTCCCCTCTGATAGGCGGACGTTTGGGGCATTGCCGTGAGTCAGCATTGTGCCAGCCACCACAATTACAACACCTTGGATCAATAACATAGCCCACACCACCACCATTGAGGTGGTCTTTAATTTTCTGGGCACAGACGGAGGAGTGATGGTTAAGCGAACAAAAACGACATCTGGGACGATCACGTCGGCAGCAGGCGGTGACGTTGTGACCCCAATGAAAGCAGATGACACAAAAAACAGGCCCGGGGTGATAGGGTTCTGCATACAGTGGACGAAGGACTGGGTGGGCATCAACAATGGTTGGGCACTCCCTCCCCTTCCATTTAACTATGACAGCTGCTTGTGGGGTCTTCCCCAGGGAGTGTCGACGTATACTGAGTATACGTGGATTAAAGTCACGAGCATCTTCGACTTCAGCATATAGGGGGAACTGTTTAAATAGGATGTGCCAACATTCACCAGCATCTACTGAGAGAGGGGATGGGGCGTTCAAGGACAACCCCGTCAAATCCAACAGTACTAAGTGTTTCATAGACCTCAGGAGTCTGACACTTGATAAAGTTACGGTTCTTACCTTTTCGGAATTGAATGGAGAGACCGTGTTGTCTCCAATACTTAGTTATCCAATTAAACCGTTCCTCGACTGTTTTCAGTGAGTCCTTGGGGAAGTGCAGATTCAGCTTACTTAGTTGGTTGGCAGAGGGGAGGGTGGTGAGGGGAAGCTCGCTGCCCTTGGCATTGGTGTTGCCACTCCAGCAAGTGTTTCCCATAGAAACATTACTGTTACTGTCACTATCACTGAGGTCTGACTCTTGCAGGGTGTGGGAGGCAGTATGACCAACCATATCACAAATGTCTGTATCCATGAGAAGGGAACGCCTCTTCTGGGGCGTTTACGTCGACCCCCCCCCCCCACCCCCCCATCGCTGGCAGCAGCACTTACCAGCGAAAGGGTCGGTAGAGATTGAGGTAGCCCTTGTGGCCTCAGTGCACTTTTTTTTTAGTTAGGTTAGGTTAGGACGTGACCTGTTAGGTCAGCTATCCTAACCTAATCTAAACTAAAAAAAATAGGTTAAGTTAGGTTACCTGACCTAACAGGCTACTTCCTCACCTCCGAACCTAGCTAAAAAAAAATTAGGTTAGGTTACCTGACCTAACAGGTCACATCCTAACATGACGTAACTAAAAAAAAGTGATTTGCCCCAAAGACAAATGTCAGCATCATCTGAAACAGCAAGAAAATTATTGAAAAAATATATTTTTCACGTGAAAAAAGGTGATGGGTGGTTAACAAAAATTACCCAAAGAGGACATGGCTGGAAATCACCATGAGAGTCAATGCTATGCGTTTCCTGGTGTGGTGAGGTCAGTGGCAGAGAGTGACACACGCTGGTTCTCAGTATTGTCCGAGTCAAGAAGGAAGATCTCTGATATAAGGAGGGAAAACACACACATGGCATCAACTAACAGAGGACTATTACGGGACTTAAAAGTGCTCCCGAGGTCTTTTAACTTAACAGTACTATTAAGGCCCTTAAAATTTTTCTGTATGTACTATTAGTGCTAAACAGGTCAGCCTTAACAACTGTTTGCTGGCACTTAATAGTTTTGTGTACAGTATACCGGCCCTGGACACCGGTAGACTGGCTACCACCACCCACTTGTACAGTTAAACAAATATTCGTCAACAATAGACTGAACAAACGGGTAGTTACAGGCAAATGCACCAAGAAACAGATTCATAACTTGACACCAAACACCTAAAGCAATATACAACTAACACAAGTCTCTGGATGACAATGAACACACTCCAATCTTTTCATTCAACTCCTTAAATTAAAACAAACTGACAGATGCCCATAAACAAACACCATAACAATTTAACAGATGCAAATATTCACCAAAAAATTAATTCAAAGATAAAAAGTAAAATATCTAACATAACTAAACTTAGATTGATATTAATTAAGAATATATGTGAGGTGAAACTCTTAAGAATTACAAGAAGACAATCCAGTCATAGAAGGAACAGCCTGAGGAGTTTTGTTAAAGATCACAGTTCACATTATGACAAGTGAAGGATTGAACTGGTGACATGTAAATAAAGTTAGGAAATACAGTACAACGAGAGAGAGAGAGAGAGAGAGAGAGAGAGAGAGAGAGAGAGAGAGAGAGAGAGAGAGAGACGACCACATATATATTCTAATGAACCAAGATAAAGGTACGAACTGGCATCTATATCCAAGCAGGTACAGAAGGTTATATAAGGGAGGGGTGGGCGATAGGGAAGACCAGACATTCT
Source organism: Homarus gammarus (assembly GCA_958450375.1). NCBI lineage: Eukaryota > Metazoa > Arthropoda > Malacostraca > Decapoda > Nephropidae > Homarus > Homarus gammarus. The sequence continues at coordinate 245,722 of CAUDMG010000830.1, forward strand.
TCCCACCTTGTCCTTGGAGCATCTCTTAAGCCTTACACCATGAAGATAGTGTGTCTGTCGGCAGAGAGAACAGTAAGTGTATTAGTAAGTCCGTTTTAATCTCTCTTTCTTCCTTAATCTTTCTTCTTAATCTATATTTTATTATATTTTTTTTTTTAGTGAGAGAAAAAATAAGTGAACAAATATCGTGTGTTTATGTTGTGTAACTTGACCAAAGATGGACGCCATGAGGCTTCTCTTCACCCTACCCAACCCAACCCAACCCAACCCAGCCCAACCCAACCCGACCCAACCCAACCCAACCCAACCCAGCCCAGCCCAGCCCAGCCCAACCCAGCCCAACCCAACCCAACCCAACCCAACCTAACCCAGCCCAGCCCAGCCCAACCCAACCCAACCCAACCCAACCTAACCCAGCCCAGCCCAGCCCAACCCAGCCCAACCCAACCCAGCCCAACCCAACCCAACCCAACCCAACCCAGCCCAACCCAACCCGACCCGACCCGACCCAACCCAACCCAACCCAACCCAGCCCAACCCAACCCAACGCAACCCAACCCAGCCCAACCCAACCCGACCCGACCCGACCCAACCCAACCCAACCCAACCCAGCCCAACCCAACCCGACCCAACCCAACTCAACCCAACCCAACCCGACCCAACCCAACCCAGCCCAGCCCAACCCAACCCGACCCAACCCAACGCAACCCAACCCAGCCCAACCCGACCCGACCCGACCCAACCCGACCCGACCCGACCCAACCCAGCCCAACCCAACCCAACCCAACCCAGCCCGACCCAACCCGACCCAACCCAACCCGACCCAACCCGACCCGACCCAACCCAACCCAACCCGACCCAACCCAACCCAGCCCAACCCAACCCAACCCAGCCCAACCCAACCCAACCCAGCCCAACCCAACCCAACCCAGCCCAACCCAACCCAACCCAACCCAGCCCAACCCAACCCAGCCCACCCGACCCAACCCAACGCAACCCAACGCAACCCAGCCCAACCCAACCCAGCCCAACCCAACCCGACCCAACCCAGCCCAGCCAACCCAACCCAACCCAGCCCAACCCAACCCGACCCAACCCAGCCCAACCCAACCCAACCCAGCCCAACCCGACCCAACCCAACCCGACCCAACCCAACCCAAACCAGCCCAACCCAACCCAACCCGACCCAACCCAACCCAACCCAACCCAACCCAACCTAACCCAGCCCAGCCCAGCCCAACCCAGCCCAACCCAACCCAACCCAGCCCAACCCAACCCAACCCGACCCGACCCGACCCAACCCAACCCAGCCCAACCCAACCCGACCCAACCCAACCCAACCCAACCCAGCCCAACCCAACCCGACCCGACCCAACCCGACCCGACCCGACCCGACCCAACCCAGCCCAACCCAACCCAGCCCAACCCAACCCGACCCGACCCGACCCGACCCGACCCAACCCAACCCAACCCAACCCAGCCCAACCCAACCCGACCCAACCCAACCCAACCCAACCCAACCCGACCCGACCCGACCCGACCCAACCCAACCCAACCCAGCCCAACCCAACCCGACCCAACCCAACCCAACCCAGCCCAACCCAACCCGACCCGACCCAACCCGACCCGACCCGACCCGACCCGACCCGACCCAACCCAGCCCAACCCAACCCAGCCCAACCCAATCCAACCCAGCCCAACCCAACCCGACCCAACCCAGCCCAGCCCAACCCGACCCAACCCGACCCGACCCAGCCCAACCCAACCCGACCCGACCCAACCCGACCCGACCCGACCCGACCCGACCCTACCCATCCCAACCCAGCCCAACCCAACCCAACCCAGCCCAACCCAACCCGACCCAACCCAGCCCAGCCCAACCCGACCCAACCCGACCCGACCCAACCCAACCCAACCCAACCGAGCCCAACCCAACCCGACCCAACCCAACCCAACCCAATCCAGCCCAACCCAACCCGACCCGACCCAACCCGACCCGACCCGACCCGACCCGACCCAACCCAGCCCAACCCCCCCCAGCCCAACCCAACCCAACCCAGCTCAGCCCAGCCCAACCCGACCCAACCCGACCCGACCCAACCCGACCCAACCCAACCCAACCCAACCCAACCCGACCCAATCCAACCCAGCCCAGCCCAACCCAACCCGACCCAACCCGACCCGACCCGACCCAACCCAGCCCAACCCAACCCAGCCCAACCCAACCCAACCCAGCCCAACCCAACCCGACCCAACCCAACCCGACCCAACCCAGCCCAACCCAACCCGACCCAACCCAACCCAACCCGACCCAACCCAACCCGACCCAACCCAGCCCAGCCCAGCCCAACCCAACCCAACCCAACCCAACCCAACCCAGCCCAGCCGAACCCAACCCAACCCAACCCGACCCAACCCAGCCCAACCCAACCCAACCCAACCCAACCCAGCCCAACCCAACCCAACCCGACCCAGCTCAGCCCAACCTAACCCAACCCAACCCAACCCAGCTCAGCCCAACCTAACCCAACCCAACCCAACCCAGCTCAGCCCAACCCAACCCAACCCAACCCGACCCAACCCAACCCAACCCAACCCAACCCAACCAACCCAACCCAGCCCAACCCAACCCAACCCAACCAACACAGACACATATTACTTTTAGTTTTTTTTTAATATATGAATACCTGAATCACCTGTGCTGTAGCTGCCCTTACCTGTCTCATACCGGGTCTTTCAGAGTGTCAAGGAGATAGATAGATAGATTCATTCATTTGAGTTCCTATGTTCATTTTAACCGTCTTCCATCAGGCACTCCTCGGGCTGCCGCTCCTGCTGGCACTGTCGTTGGCACTCTACACCGCCAGTGCCAACCCTGAGCCCTTCAATAAGTTCTGGAAGTTGGGCTGGAAGGAAAGTTATCGACCACTTCGTGTACCTGTTGTCTATCGTCCAGTTTATGTCACAAAGGATTACGAACATCCCAGCAGCTACGGACATCTCAGCAGCTACGGACATCTCAGCAGCTACGGACATCCCAGCAGCTACGGACATCCCAGCAGCTACGGACATCTCAGCAGCTACGGACACACTAGCAGCCACGGACACACTAGCCCCTACGGACGTCCCACTGGCGGCCACGGCAGACCAGACCCACAGGCATTTAAGTCCTCAGTCCCACCGATGGCTCCCTGCATAACTGATCCAGTCCTAGTAGCCCCAGTAGCGCTAGCAGCACCGGTAGCCCCAGCAGCTCAAGAAGCCCCAGCTAACCCAACAGCCCCGGTAGCCCCAGTCGGCCCGGTAGCCCCAGTCGGCCCGGTAGCCCCAGTCGGCCCGGTAGCCCTAGTCGGCCCGGTAGCCCCAGTCGGCCCGGCAGCCCCAGTCAGCCCAGTAGGCCCAGTAGCCCCGGTAACTCCAGTAACCCTATTAGAGCCAACAAGCCCACCAGCCCCACTAACGGCTTTAGAAATAGCTGCTCTAGCCCCAGAAGACCGACCATCCAGAGTAACCCCGGTAGCCCCTTTAGCTCCAGTAGCACCAGTAGCCCCGGTCGGTCCACTAGCCCCACTAACAGCTATGGACATGACTGATCAATCTTTGCCATCCATTTTCTTAAGAAATTTGGCTTAAAGAATATACATCAAGATCCAGACCTCCCCTCCCCCCCCTTATCCTCAAGACGTCACAGAGCCCACCACTCACCAGACGTCACAGAGCCCACCACTCACCACACGTCACAGAGCCCCACCTCCAAGACATCACAGAGCCCCACCTTCAAAAAGTCACAGAGCCCACCACTCACCAGACGTCACAGAGCCCCACCTCCAAGACGTCACAGAGCCCCACCTTCAAGACGTCACAGAGCCCCACCACTCACCAGACGTCACAGAGCCCCACTGTAAAGGCCTGGGACTTAGGGATAGAAATCCCTTACCAGCCTAATCAGGATCTTAAAAAAGGAGAGTCAAGGACCATGGTTTTCTGAGGAATAACAAACAACCGTTTGAGATCGACATCTCTTTACTATAAAAATATAACACAAAACTCTGACACCACTCAACAAACATCAAGAAACAATTACGGGAGTCAAACAATTAATGCAGTCAACAGTTAATGGAGTCAAACAATTAATGGAAGCAAACAATTAATGGAAGTCAACAACTGATGGAATCAAACAATTAATGGGAGTCAGCAATTAATGGAATTAAACAATTAAATGGAATCAAACAAACAAGAGAATCAAACAATGAACAGATAATTCCTACGGCAGCGGCCCTGGGGAAGGTTCTGGAACGCTGTGATCCACTCTCACTCTCAGGGGAAAGGTCCATTCAGCTCCTCAATCGAGCGACAGCGGCCGATGTCTTGATCCAGCGGGAGAAACACCGGGGCAAAGACGGAGATGAACTGACGGTCGTGGCAGCCGAGGTGGTGGTTTGGGGTAGGTGTCCAGAGATTAACAGACGAATTGTGAAAGGTCTGGGCAAATAGCTCACAAGTCCAGAGCCTTTGATGAGATCACAGCGAGAATTTGACGAACAGCGGGGAGGTAGCGACTGTATTGACGGCTGTAAGCGACGTTCTCACCTCCGTCTAACGAGCGAGTGAGCAGCGGTAACGAGCAGGAAGATCGTTTCCGCCCTTACACCCACCCCCAAGACGTCACAGAGCCATAGTCTTGACAGAACTTACTGGAGATCCTTCTACGAGATCCTTCAACGAGATCCTTCAGGCACTATAGGAGGGATGCCACCACCACCTCGCGACATCCTCTGAACAATGGAGTTGTTTTTGTTCAGCATCGACAACAAGAGGACAAAAATGAACTGTTAATGACTCTTTCATTGTCTGTGTGTCTGTCTATTTCTTTTTACTGTGTGTTTATCTCTCACTGTTTCCCTTCCTCTCTCTCTCTCTCTCTCTCTCTCTCTCTCTCTCTCTCTCTCTCTCTAATGTTAAAACTGTACGTATTATAGACTCGGTAAAGTAGTAAGTAAACCAACACTTTCTTTTAAATAACCTTGTGTGTATATGGCTGGATTCACTCTCTACGTCACCAGATACTTAGATTCCTTCCTTAAAAATAGGAAGATGGAATTTGCATAAAGAGAAAAGAATGAAATAATAAGAATAATGATAAACTATAAACATAATAATGAAAATCATAAACGATATAAATTATGCAAATATGTGACAGACAGACAGACAGACAGACAGAGATATGATTGACAGACAGACAGACAGGTAGATACGTGACTGAGACTACTAAACATATACTGTAGGTGAAAAACAGACACGATAGACAAATAGACAGAAGGATTCGTGGCAGACAGATAGACAGACAAACAGACATCACATCCTAGAGGACCACTGTCTAATATGATGACTGTCAACTGGTAATAGTTTGTCCATCGTCCGTGATCTGTCGTGCAGTATCCGTAGTCCGGGGTCCAGTGTCCGTAGTCCGGGGTCTGCAGTCCAGTGTCCGTAGTCCGGGGTCTGCAGTCCAGTGTCCGTAGTCCGGGGCCCAGTGTCCGTAGTCCGGGGTCCAGTGTCCGTAGTCCGGGGTCTGCAGTCCAGTGTCCGTAGTCCGGGGTCTGCAGTCCAGTGTCCGTAGTCCGGGGCCCAGTGTCCGTAGTCCGGGGTCCAGTGTCCGTAGCCCGGGGTCCGTAGTCCAGTGTCCGTAGTCCGAGGTCCAGTGTCCGTAGTCTGTCGTCCGTGGTTAGGTGTGTGTACCGCCACTCACCTTCACCTGTGACGTAATTAAGGTCAAGGATGACGCTCTCCCTCCCTCCGCTTTCCTTTCTTCCTTCCTCTCTCCCTCCTTCCCTCCCTTCATCTCTCCCACACTTCTTCTTCTTCTTCTTCTTCTTTTTCTTCTTCGTCTTCGTCTTCTTCTTCTTCTTCATCTTCATCTTCTTCTTCTTATTCTTATTATTATTATTATTATTATTATTGCAGACGAACGAGCAGGAGAGAGAGAGAGAGAGAGAGAGAGAGAGAGAGAGAGAGAGAGAGAGAGAGAGAGAGAGAGAGAGAGAGAGAGAGAGAGAGAGAGAGAGGCCCCTTGTGTGGTGAGAGAGAGGCCCCTTGTGTGGTGAGAGAGGCTATATTATTAACACAGTCTTGCGTGCTTGGTACTGTCTCGTTAGTTCACCTGCCAGGTATGAGAGCCATTCACCTGCTTTATTATGCCTGCCTGGTGAGGAGGAGGAGGAGGCAGTAGAAGAAGCCATTGGTGTCTTAACCAAAAGAAGAATACAAATTTATCTATACTTTTTTGTGGTTCATTTTCTTATACATCAAAGTCTGTAAACTTTTGACTGTCGCGGGAGAGGAGAGTGAGTGGTGGTGGTGGTGGTGGTTGTGGAGTGAGGGAGAGGAGTGGATGGGAGTTTAGTGAGTGGTTGTAAGAAATATGATGGGGTGGGGAGAAGGTGTGTCTGGGAATGGGGGAGCTAATGAGGCCAGGTAGAATATGAGGAGGTGTGTGTCCCATCCTCCCCCATGACATCTCCCCCCCCCCCCTTCAACAGTCCTTACGTGAGCTGTAATGATTTCTTTTCACAGGAGGTACAATTGGTCCCCCTAAGGCGCCAGGGTCATGAACGGTCTTTCACCATGGGGGAAAAACACGGTGGTTTCACTTTCTTGACCCAACTTTGCATTTTAAAACATGTGTGTTATTTTTAATGAAGCCAAGTGTGTTTGTTTTGTAGTTTGCTGTATTTGTCTGTTTTTGTTAGAGGTGTATTTTACTGTATTGGTCTTATGTTGTATTTTGCTGTATTTGCTGGTGTTATTTTATTACTGTAATAGTGTTGTTAATTTACGTTCAGCTATTGAATGATGTATCGTTGTATTGCTGTATTATACTGTATCAATGCATCATTTGTATGCGTCGTTCTATGTTGTTTTAGTAGACAGACAGTGTATGACTGTATGATTACAAAATTACAGTATGTGGCATGACTGTATCTTGTATACTTGTGAGGAATAATACCATCTATATATCGGTACACACACACACACACACACACACACACACACACACACACACCTGTACCTGCAACTTAATTAGGATCCTGTATCTTGACACGAACCTGTTACTCATGGTCTACCTACACGTGTACAATGGGCCGCCCCCCCCCCCCCCCCACACTCACGCACGCACTCACGCACGCAAAAAACAGTACCGTGGAAAAAATTACGGTTTTTGGTAACTTTGACATTTACCCGTGACCACTATCCTCATCTCTCCCTCACACCTCTCCTTGTAATTGAGGCGGCGCCCCTTTTGACCCCCCCCCCCCTCACACACACACACGCACACGCACACACGCACACGCACACACGGGCTCATACAACCACCCGCATCAGTGATTTTCCGAATTTCATCTTAACCCAACATGGAGATGAAAGCTGTCACGGAGGAGGGGTGAAGGAGGGGTGAAGGAGGTGAAGGAAGGGATGGAGAATAATCAATGGTAGAACAGAAGGGCGAAGAGGTGTAGGTAAGGGAGGAGAATCAAGGGAGGAGGTGGAGGAGGAGGTGGAGGAGGTGGAGGAGGAGGTGGAGGAGGAGGAGGAAAGATGAGAGGAAGAGGGGAGAGGTGTGGTGTGTGTCGGTATTTCTGGAATGAATCAAAGTTTCTCACTGTAGAACATGTCTTTCACTGCATCTATGCCATCATTACGTCACTGTAGCACTGTATTTTAGTTCACCATCACATGTCACTGTATCACTGTACCTTCTGTATCATTACGTCACTGTAGCACTGTATTTTAGTTCACCATCACATGTCACTGTATCACTGTACCTTCTGTATCATTACGTCACTGTAGCACTGTATTTTAGTTCACCATCATTACTACGTCACAATATAATCACGTGTGGGTGTTATATTGTAGGCGTGTGGGTTTGGTGCTATGGGCGTGATGTTGTGGGCGTGTGAGTGTGATGTTGTGGGTGTGTGGGTGCGAGAAAGGTTCGTGTTCTTGAGGTAAACAAATAGATCACTAAAGCAGTTCTTCTGTGTCCCATAATCTTGTGTCCCATTTATTAATTAGGCCAGCGGTGTCTGAGGCCATCTAAAGCTGTCTGAGACTTTATGTGTTGGTGAAATAGTCGATGTGTTTGACTGGTGATTATCTTGGGGTGATATATGTGACCCTTGGACTGGTCTCTTCTGAGGTATTTTGTGATCAATATATTCTCATTTTTCACACTTTGATTCTTTGTAATGGTTGTGACCCTTGACCTGTTTATTGTTGTGATTGATTCAATTGTTTTATACCTTTGACCTCTATATATTATGTCTGTGATTTATTTTCTAATTATTGATCTTTGAATTCGTTGGGCAAATTATTTCTTATTTTATTTTTTACTTTAAATAAGAAATGGTTTAACTTTCTACCCATGTGTGGTGAGTCTTATAATTGTTCACCTTTGACATCATAGAACTCGAGCCGGACTTAAAATAGAAGAAAAATACGAAAAAAATATGAAACAATATTCTGAGTTAACTGGAAACAGTTACCAATTGTCAAGGTGAAGTGTGTAGTTACTGAGGTGTGTGTACGTGTGGGAACCTTCACCTGTATATCTAGAAAAATTATGCAACGAGGGTGGTCGGCCCTAGGGCCACCTTGGAGTGAATTTGTTTAAAGTGTAGAAGCTGTCGCCAACACAACAACCACACCCTAAGTTAACGAGCTGCATGACCCAGTGTCAAGGAATAGTCCGAGAAGACCGGACAACTCGCCAACTGCACTGGCAAACCATTACCCCGGAACACGATCTGCACGTCGATTAACATCCAGGTTCCCAATTACTGCTGGGTAGACAGAGGCAAATGGCGGAAAGAAACTTGCCCATAGTTTCACCCCGCCTGGAGATAGAACCCGGGTCCGCTCGCATGATGACCATTACACCACAGGTCATGTAGAATACCTACCTAACCTAACCATAAGACGTTATTACCTTCCTACAACCTAACTCAACCTAACCTAACCTAACCACAACCCATCATTAGGTTCCTATCACCAACCCCGATATACACACCACCCCCTCGCCTAAGGCCGTCACACTCAGGTAAGTAAAGACAGGTACACGAACCACACCTACAGGTTAATCACATCCAGGTGGACACGCCCACTTGTAGGTCATTGACTCATTACTATATAAGGGGATTAACATGAGTCTGAACCTCAGTCACCTACACACTCCCACACACACGCTACACTTCTTTTCTGCGTTCCTCTACGACTTCCAGTGATCCATTATGAAGCCGGTGAGTATAAGCTTTTTTTTTTCTTGGTAAAGCTGAAGTTAAGCTTAAATATGTTGGTAATGTAATATATGTTCATGTAAAGTATTATATTTAAGTTAAATCATGTTTATTGTTGTGTGTGTGTGTGTGTGAAGGATTGGTTAGAAATTCTGCCAGGTGATCAGTCAGTCAGACAGAACAGGCAGGTATTGAGCTGACTGACCCACCAACAGGAGGAGGTCCCGTGTGCAGGTGGACGTGGTAGTGGTGATGATGATGGTTGTACAGTGAAAGTGGAAAGTGGTAGTATTAGTGGGAGAAATGATAGTGGTGGTGATAATGATAATGGTAATAGTGGTAGTGGTCACACACACACGCACGCACACACACACACACGCACACACACAAACACACACACACACACACACAAACACACACACACACACACACACACTCTCTTTCTCTATTTGTCTGTCTCTCTTTCTCTACCTAACTTTTCCCTTCCTTCTCTCATTTTTCACCCAGTTTGTCCTTCTGGTTCTCCCTGTTTTCTCTAATTCTCCCCTTCCTTTTCTCTCACCCACCCTTTCCGTCTGTCTCTCCCTCACACCCAATACAATCATACAACATTTGCAAAGATGAGCTACTCACTGTCTTCCCTCCTCCTCGTCCCCCCCCCCCCCCCACTGATCCGTCAGACGTGTGTGGTGCTGATCCTCCTGCTGGTGCTGACGGCGGCGTTTATTTGTGTCAGCGCTGACCCGGAGCCATCCTTCTTCAAGAAATTAAAGAAGTTTAATAAGAAACACCGCCGTGGCTACAGACACGGCTATGGCGGTGGCTACGGACACGGCTATGGCGGTGGCTACGGACACGGCTATGGCGGTGGCTACGGACACGGCTATGGTGGTGGTTACGGCTACCATTAGGTGCTACACCGAGGTCCTCTCTCTTAGCTCACGGACATACCTTTAAAATATGTTGTTTATATTGTTTATCATTTTGTTTCACAGAATATGTCGGAAATGAGTTGTGTGGAGATATGACCTCCCATTGTGGGGGTAGCAACACCAACAACGACTCTCAAATAACAGTATACAAGTCTAACCTAACCTAACCAGAGAAACCAGAAGGACCTAACCTAACCTCCAATCCAGGTGTGTCAACCTAACTTTACCTGACCAAAGCTTACCGTAATTAAGAGATAGAAGAGGATAGAGTGATGCCACGTGAAGAGGGAAGTGATGTAGTGCGGTGTTCATGGTGTTTATGGTGAGCTTGGAACCTGTACTGAGCAATATACCAGATCTCTTCTTCCTCGGGAGTGTGTGTGTGTGTGTGTGTGTTACTGTACTACCAAACGTTGACGATGTTGACGATACAGAGTCTGTATAGCACCTTAAACACTCTACTGAACTAACAACACCACGAGACCTAAAGATGTCAACAGCTGCGGCTGCTTTCTCAAATACTCGTTGACTTACACGAGAGTCTTCCAATGAAAATCCTCCACCCCATCTTCCCACTTATCCAAATTCACATGACATAGAGACTGGCGCTGATTGGCTGAGTTAGAAGTAAACAAAAAATATACCCACAAACATATAGTTGAAATAAAACATGAAAATAAGTTGAAATAAATATTTTGTACCGGAAAGCCGTAGAGGAAATTATTATTATATATATTTTTCCTTAAAATAAGAATCAATATAAAGTTTCGTTAACTGTCTCTTTGGAATCGTAATCTTTTAATGGATATATTTGTTATTATATATTCTCAATTACCGGAATATTATAGACACCATAAAAGATAATAATAATAATAATAATAATAATAACAATACATAAATATATAAATAAATAAAATAATAATAATAATAATAAATAAAATAATAATAATAATTCTAGTATCATTATTTATCTATTTATTATAGTTTCTTCTCGTATTTCTTTCTTTATATTTCTCTTATTATTTATTATCATTGTAACTGTGTCTGTCACCATTTTCTTATTTATTAAAGAGATAATTATTCATTGAGGTAATTATGTTTGTCTTGACCTTACACACGTAACTACTCTGGGAAATAGACACACGCACACGCACGCACATGCACGCACACACACACGTAAGTACAGATGGAGAAACAGATACACAGAGAGCAGACACACAGGAACACAGACATGTACACATACACACATTAACAGTTATACAGATAGACAGAGAGATAGACAGAGAGATAGACAGACAAAAAGACAGACAGACAGACATATTAACTAGGTATTACACTATAAATCCCCCGTTAGGATAACGTTTTCAAAACATTGTGTCAGTTTTCTTTTAATTAACCATTTTGCACTTTTTTTAAGGTCATAAACAAATAAATTTATTCACCAGGAATTTATGTTTTATTACGAAATTTATTCCACAAAAATTAATTAATCTTAAAAAAACAGAATAAAATGGTTGTATTCGAAAGGTATTTTATGGCTAATTAGTTATAACGCCAAAAGGTATTTCATGTTAGGATGCCAATAGCTGAAGGATACCAGAGCCTGTAGGTGAGGATCCTATGAAGGAGTTTTGTACCATAAGGATATTGAATTCCTTACCATAGGCCAGATAATGACTTTCAGGAGGTGGTTAGGTTAGGCCTCAGCTACCACAACAGGGGGGGGGGGGGGGTGTTAATGCCCGCGTGAGTTGTGGCATTCTGAGGTAGCCCGGAGTAGTCAACGTTCTCTACCAGCCTCCATGGCCTCGGTACAAGACTAGCGAGGTCATCCTAAAACTGTATCTTGCTCTTGTGAGACCTCACCTGGATTACGCAGTTCAGTTCTGGTCACCGTATTACAGAATGGATATAGAATCCTTGGAAAGAATCCAGAGGAGAATGACAAGACTAATCCCGGGCATTAGGAACCTTGAGTACAGAGACAGGTTAAAGCAGGTTAAAGACAGGTTTTAAATTAAACAAATTTAGATTTAGGCGCAAAATAGGTAAACACTGGTTTGGAAACAGAGTAGTGGAGGAATGAAACAAGTTACCAAATATCATCATTAACTCGAATACGCTGGATAGCTTCAATCATAGGTTGGATGCTTATATGAGCAATAGGGGTTGGGTGTAAACGGGACTGCCCAGTATGGGCCAATAGGCCTGCTGCAGTTTCCTCCATTCTTATGTTCTTATGGTAGCCTCCGTAGCTGCCTCCACAGCCGCCCCTGTGACCGCCTCGGTAGCCAGAACGACCACGGGAACCACGACCGAATTTCCTGAACTTATTGAAGAAGAATGGCTCCGGGTCGGCGACAGTATCGGCGTTGACGGAGGTGAGCACCGCCGACAGCGCCAGCAGGAGGGCCAAGACCAGACTCACCAGACGGAGGAGGAGGATCAACACACTACAAGAGCCACTATATACCTGAAGAAAATTAACTCCGAAAGATATTAAATAATTTATAATAATATTCTTGAAGTCAAAAACCCGGGTAGAATAATATTTAAGAATAATTTCATAAATAATTACTTCGCCTAAGCAATAACTAATACCATTAACCCTATTCCTACGTATATCAACATTTAATTAGATCACCTGTTGTCACATGTTACCTGGCAGGTATTTTGCAATCATAATAGAATTTGTTTATTAAGTTTTCTTGGGTAAAATAGGGAGGTAAACGGATCGCATGTAGATAAAACACACCCGTTTATTTCACCTGAAGATTAATCACCTTAACGCTATCTTGGTGGGGTTAGGTGAGGTTAGGTTAGGTTAGGACAACATTAGGTTAGTTTACATTACGTTAAGTTAAATTAGATAATCATTCAAGTGGTTAACTTCAACTGATCCAAGAAAACAGATGGAAGTTAAATTTGGTGATCGTAGCTGTTACGTGTTCTAGCGTTATTCCCTTTAAATTTACAATGAAAAGAATTGCGTTTTTCCCCGACCGACAGTAAGCGTATCAGAGGCTTACGTTGGCGGCTTATATGTGCATGCTTTGGGGTGGTAGGTTAGGTTAGGTTGTGGCCACGGTGGAATTTCCTGTTCGACTTTAGGCTTAACCTTTTCAGAATACATGTTTATTTCCACACTTACTTATTTACTTACAAACTTATAAACATAATTTCGGATACTTAAATCACAGTTCGACCATACTTAGAATATGTCAAATATAGGTAAATTACTTAACATTATATTTTTATACTTTCTACTTAAAATTCACTTTAAACGCTTATATGTAAACCAACGAGCGTAAGTTCTTCCACACACACACACACAGAATATGTAAAGTATAAATGTACATCAGATTACTTTAGATCCATTACACACTTTAATACTTACAAACTTCATATTCGGGGAGTTGAGGAGAGCTGTGTGGCAGACGACTACTAAGCCCAGGTGACGTGTGTCAGTTCCCAAAGTTGTTAGGGTTTTCTGGCCTCTTCGCCAATGTGTCAGTTCCCAGGTGTGTCGTTCAATTTATACCTCTCACCTGTCAGTTGATTGGATAAACATGTCATATAGGGATTTTACCTGAATATTCTAGCCTCTAGGTACTACCATAACATTGGTTTAGGATGGAAATTTCGACCCTGTTGTTGTAGTGATTGTTGGGTATATTGAATGAGCTTGTTAGGTGGTATGAAGTAGTTGTTACCTGTAGGATGTTGTACCTAGGCGATGATTTAGGCAGTTGTTAATCTATTGAAGGTAAAGGCGGGGGGGGGGGGGGGAATTGCCCTCAGAAGGTTACTACTACTACACAGGCAATGCTACTTTTATTGTTCTTCTTCTTATTATTGTCTTTTCTTGTTCTTCTAGTACTTTTTTATTATTTTTCTTCTTGCTCTTGTTTTTATTCTTTATTTTCTTTCTCTTTCTGACTTCTCCTCCACCCCGCTCTTCTTTAAACCTCATTAGTATTCATAACATTATTGCAGCTGCTCTTCTTCATCAACCAGAGAACCGTCTTCAAAGTTCTCCACCGCACCCACAGCTGCCTCTGTCAGCCTCAGGCAACACGGGAGAGCAATAAGATTTCACTCTAAAAGATTAATTGTAGGAAAGTCTAACCATTCCCTCCTCCCTCAACTAATTTTCTCTTAAAACAACAATATTATTTTAACCTACATTTAAATAACTTTTGTTGCCTCTACAAGATATAGATTCAAAAAATCTGTAATCCATTTGGTCATAAATGCCGCCTTCTACAAAGGAACACCTTACTTAGAACATAAATTCACCCTATTGAAGCTTTGGTATTTTCATCTGGCTCTCGCTAGACGATTACACTCAGCTGAGGAAACTTCGTCTATATTGTCAAAGTGTTATTCTGAAATGTAATCTCTCTTAACTGATATACTGAACACACTTTCCTTCCTCACCCCGAGTTTCCCCCCCCCCCCTCTCCTGAGAAAGACACCTACTCCGACACACCCCTCCCCTCTCCCTCCCACTCACTGGGCGAGTGATTCGAATTCACACTTCAGGGAAGATTGGCAACGCTAAGTGGAAAACGGAAAAGTGGAGCCAACTGCACATATAATTTTGATTAGGTAATAGGTGCGCAGTGTGGATACAGCTTTAGTATATCAGCTACCTTGTCATCAGAGGTAAAGTGCTGTGCCAGTACACAGTCTGGTTGGATTTGTCCTTAAAAGAGACTATTTTTTCACAGTCTAAGACGTAGTGTTGGAGTGTGTGGCGATATGTCTGGCCACACACTTTACATTTAGTCTTGTTCACATCTGCCTGAGAGACATACTGCCAGAGGTACTTGTATCCTAACCTTAGTCTAGCGGTTACAACATCTTACTAGATGTAATCTAGTGATCTTGTTACTTGCTCCATATACAAGTTTCACTTGATACATCTCATCATGGTAAACAATGACTGGTCGGTGTGTGAGTGGGTGAGGTGGGAGTATTGTAGTGGATTTCTCCCCTACAAACGCTGTTTGTCGCTGCATAGCCGACACCGCGAATTCCACAGTGTGTGCCTCGTGGTCTAGGTCAACCAGCGCCGCCCACGGAGCGGGGGTCAACTACTTAGCCACGCCAACCCCCGCTATTTAAGACCTGACCTCGTGGTGACCTGTCACTTTCTACCTACACCAACCAGCCAGCAACACCTCCTCCTCCTCCGCCTGCCTGGCGGTCCTCGCTCCCGCCGGCGAGCATGGCGACCCACAAGCTAGTCCTCCTCTGAGCGTCCTCACCAACCAGCTCTCTCTACATCACGCTTGTAACCATGCTGCCTTCCCAGCACCAAGCTGCATTGTACATCCAATACAACATGTATATAGAGAGCACATTGTGAGTTTCCTTTCTCCATCCCATCCTGAGTGTGAACCAAACAACCCGAAACCCTACAGGTCAGAGTGTAGAGGGCCTAGAGGGGTGGGAGAGTTACCTGTGCAACTACAACGCAGGATACATTAAGCAAGGATATAAATACGATGTGCAAATCACAAATTATAAGCAGAATGTGTTCCCGCACATTAGGTAGGTATGATCAGCTTGTGCTACAGGTCTGAACCATTCTATGCATATTTACTGCTCAGAATTTACGAGATAATAGGCCACTGTGATAACAACACATCTCCCCCCCCCCCCCCCCCCGTCTCCGTCGACAGAAATCTGAGGATTAATAGAGCGTAATTTGTGAGGGGTGAAGTCTGGCTGGTGTCTGCAGAGAGCCAAACAAACCTGGCGAGGGGTGACGCAGGGATACAGTTCCAGCTTCTGGGAATTTGAAACATTTATTATGATACTAAAATTTCCCAATTCAGCTCTACTTAGTAACTAAAAGTTATTAAAACAATTTAATATAAATAAATTATTAAGAATTATATTAACACTTATTTGGATTTTCTCTTAGATAATGATATATATATATATATAAATATATATATATATATATATATATATATATATATATATATATATATATATATATATATATATATATATATTTTTTTTTTTTTTTAAGATAATTTTCGTTGTGTTTTCAGCCGTTTTCTATGACTTTTTCACGCTGCCAGACATACAGCACAGTACGGTTCTCCCGGGTTCTTTATTTACATATTACCGTCAAGCATTACAACTAACACTCACACTCATCTCATAATAGGATAACAAAACTCCTGAGACAATATTTTTATAATGTATTTTGTAAAAGAGTCGAAAGTTTGGTGTACATGTTAGCCTTAAGACAGACAGCGACTCTCACTTACTGGCGGGGGTCACAACACACGAGGGAGGAAGGACCTTTAGTAGAATAGTTGAGGCTCCAGCCACCAGGAGGATACACAGAAGACGTTGAGAAGAATATCCATAAAGTTGATGGCAATCTTCTCAAGGCGTTCTTGTGTTGTGTTAGCTCAAGATGTTCCTTACTAGCCGTGTCCGTAGCCGCCATGATGGATGTATACAGGTCGTGCGACGCGGTGGAAGGCGGGACGACGATGCCCATGTCCGCCGAATCTCCTCTTCTTGAACTTCTTGAAAGGTTCTGGGTCGGCAACGGGGTTAGAGCTGACGGAGGTGAGCACCGCCGACAGCACCAGCAGGAGGGCTAGGGCCAGGTAAGCCTGATGGAGGACGAACATAAAGAATTGACAAAAAAAATCCAGGAAAATAGGTGAATTATTCGGGTTTCTTATACACACAATAATCTAGACATTTATTGTAGAGAAACTGTACGGCCAGGGTGGTGAGGGGTCCCACTATACAACTGACAATAGGTTATTTGTTTATATAAGAAGATTAAAGTTACAAGGAATTGATATAACTGAGCCCAGAGGAAGAAGAATCTGATGCCCTGGAGTACACACACACACACACACACACACACACACACACACACACACACACACACCTCCTGTAAATGTGTTTTGGATCCTTCTGTCACCCGCGGCTCAAACAACATCTTCAGACAAGACTAAATATTTAGCATCAAAAGATGAGACGAGACGAGTTGTTTCTCTCTGTCTCCTGAACCTCACTCATAATGGGGCCAGTGGGAGTGACGCCATTTATGTACGTAAGACTATAGGCAGAAGGTCACACATCACTGTTTCTGCCTGACGGGGAAAATCATTAAAACACTCCTGAGGTGCGACTCCCAAATACGGTCTGGTCCACTGGGGTGTTGATGGTCTCACTCCCTTCTAGCGGTAATGACGGGAAACTTGTTCACCACTATAGATAACAACCATTGAGGCTCGAACCTTTAAACTTCCAAGTGAGAGACGAACACGCTATCCACTAAGCTACCAAGTTTTACAATAGGAAATGATTACATAAACTTTGTTGTATTTTACTGTACGTTTCCAGGATCGAGAGACGAATGGACTAGCATGAGGTGGACAAAGGCACTGCTCAACACTACAGTAACTTTTTTAACATGTCTCTGAGTGTCCACGTTAGTTGTGTGTGATTGTTGGAGTGAGTTATGATGTTATTACTGCGCTTCAACAACTAAGGTCTTCATGTGCTTAACTAGATTAGAAATTACGTTTGTTGTTAATAATTTGTAATTACGAAAGATAGAACGCTATGTTGGACTGAGTAACTCACTGAATGACTGACTGATTTATTCACTGATTGGTGTCATACTGAGTCATTTATTGAGTGACTTACTGACTCGTGAATTGAATACACGAGTCATTTACTGCTTTCACTGACTGGTTGATTCATTTACTCACTAACTGGCATATTCATTGAAAAACTGACTCATTCATTGATGATTGACTGACTTACTGACTCACACGCTGACTCACTGACATACAGACCGATTATAACACCTCCTCTCCTTCTTTGGGACGAGTTAATAAATCATCACCGTTCCTAAACACTAAAGCGATAATTTCCTCACTTGTTCAATGTATCACTGAAGGGTTCTGGTCACGGGTCGTCCAGCGTAAACCATCAGTTGTTGTTGCACCTCACACTCTCACCACAAGATAATAAAATGAAGGGAATGCGGAGGCAGAGTGGATACGGCTTTCGTTTCCTCTCCTAAGGGTAGCTGGAAACGCATCCCTAGTCAACCCGACTGTGAATGGGTGAGTGAAGATGGTGGAGTGCCTAGCCACCTGGTATACCCAGACTTAGTATGCAGTATGCTGTATCCACACTGCCCCTAATTGGTTGTCAAGCCCAAGGGACTCGCTTCAAAATTAAACGATGGAAAGATCTCTCGGAATTAAAACACTTGAATATTATTGAAGAATTTTGTATCCCACCGCCACTGCAAAGCCTTACGTCAATAATTCACGATATCTACCCCTTGAGTACAGTGATTTAGCTGAGTACGTTGATCACTCTACTCAACTGGCCAAGTCACTGTATTCAAGGCTTTAAAACTGGATTGCTTGAAATAGTATACCATTTATCTTACACCCCCTAAAAAAGAAGAAAAATATTGGAAGTCAATAATCAAGAGGTGTCAAATACTTACGACTTTCATATTGAAGATTCGTGAGTATTGTGGATCCAACAAGGAGCTCAGCTGCTCTGTGACATTTTCAACTGGGGCGACGATATTTATACCATCACGCTGAGGGAAGGGAGGTGTTGGATGGTGATTTTTTTTCCTTCTCCTTTAAGAGTGTCAGAGACATTGGATCAACACAGAACTCTCAACTTTAATAACAAACGTGAAATTCTCGAGTTGTGTGTTAATGGTACCTGGTTAACCCCCTCCTCCCTGGTGCCATAACTGTGGTAGTCAGTTAAAAAATATAATAACACAGCACTTATAGTCTTGAAGGTCGGAGGAAATTCCCTATGTATTCACATCATCGCCATCCTGGATTACCCGTTTGATTACCCCCACCCCTCCTGGCCTGTGTCTGTTTTTATTATGTTTTTTATGGTTATATTTTGTTTGTCTGTGTTTTTTTTTTGTGTTAGGTCGTGCTTGTCTGTGTGTGTGTGTGTCTATTTATATACGTGTGTAGCGGTATACCGTTTAAGGTGTGTTCACTCCCATGTGTGTTTATGTCTGCTTCTGCGCAGATACGCTTATTCAATACAGTGTATATAACTTTGCTTATTGGAATATTTTTTGTATTGCAAATTATATGCGGACATCACACACACACACTCTTGCGTGTGTGTCTCAGAGGATGTGGAACATCTACAGTAATTGTCGTGCCTAACAACAAGGTCACGAGGATTTTAAGTGATGGACGACCAAGACGACCCATCTGACTCCTACCTGGGGGAGGACCTACCTGATGGGGGAGACCTACCTGATGGGGAAGACCTACTTGATGGGAAAGACCTACCTGATGGGGGAGGACCTACCTGATGGGGGAAGGACCTACCTGATGAGGGAGGACCTACCTGATGGGGAAGACCTACCTGATGGGGGAGAACCTACCTGATGGGGGAGGACCTACCTGATGGGGGAGGACCTACCTGATGGGGAAGACCTACCTGATGGGGGAGGACCTACCTGATGGGGAAGACCTACCTGATGGGGGAGGACCTACCTGATGGGGAAGACCTACCTGATGGGGGAGGACCTACCTGATGGGGAAGACCTACCTGAAGGGGGAGGACCTACCTGATGGGGAAGACCTACCTGATGGGGAAGACCTACCTGATGGGGGAGGACCTACCTGATGGGGGAAGACCTACCTGATGGGGGAGGACCTACCTGATGGGGGAGGACCTACCTGATGGGGGAGGACCTACCTGATGGGGAAGACCTACCTGATGGGGGAGGACCTACCTGATGGGGGAGGACCTACCTGATGGGGGACGACCTACCTGATGGGGAAGACCTACCTGATGGGGAAGAACTACCTGATGGGGGAGGACCTACCTGATGGGGGAGGACCTACCTGATGGGGGAGGACCTACCTGATGGGAAGGACCTACCTGATGGGGGAGGACCTACCTGATGGGGGACGACCTACCTGATGGGGAAGACCTACCTGATGGGGAAGAACTACCTGATGGGGGAGGACCTACCTGATGGGGGAGGACCTACCTGATGGGGAAGACCTACCTGATGGGGGAGGACCTACCTGATGGGGAAGACCTACCTGATGGGGGAGGACCTACCTAATGGGGGAAGGACCTACCTGATGGGGAAGAACTACCTGATGGGGGAGGACCTACCTGATGGGGAAGACCTACCTGATGGGGGAGGACCTACCTGATGGGGAAGACCTACCTGATGGGGGAGGACCTACCTGATGGGGAAGACCTACCTGATGGGGAAGAACTACCTGATGGGGGGAGGACCTACCTGATGGGGGAGGACCTACCTGATGGGGGAAGGACCTACCTGATGGTGAAGACCTACCTGATGGGGAAGACCTACCTGATGGGGGAGGACCTACCTGATGGGGGAAGACCTACCTAATGGGGGAAGGACCTACTTAATGGGGGAAGGACCTACCTGATGTTACAGTGCTCAGAGTTACAGTGAGTGACGTAAGAGTGAAGATATAATTTTGTATCTTTTTTACATAATAACAACGTACTGTACACATGACCTAACGACAGACAGACAGACATAGACAGACAGACAGACATAGACATAAAATAGTCATGACACCTTTAAACACCTCAATTGACCCGTTAATCACCCCGGAGCCAAACTATTACGGCCCCAAAGTTGTAATTGTTACCATACAAGTTATAATTGAGTGAGGTGATAAATTATATAACCTCATTAATCTGGTTAACTCTGTGTTGTGTTGTGTTATTTTAGGTTGTTATTCTGGGTTGTGTGCGAGTATGTTGTTTTTGGTAGTAAGTTATTGTTGTTGTTATTATTATTATGTTGTTGTTGTTATTATTTTTATTATTGTTATTGTTGTTGGTCTTGTTGTTACTGTTATTATTGTCACTGTTGTTGTTATTATCATTGTTATTGTGTTGTTGTTGTTGTTATTGTTTTTATGTTATTGATGTTGTTGTTGTTGTTATTATTATCATCATCATTATTTTAACCACAATTAAAACTGTTCACATCACATAAAAAAACACCAACACGAACCCAAGAAAAAAAAACTGAATATAAATTTATAATTTATTTTCTTACACTGATTTTTATATATAAACAACGTGACGTCATAACAAGTGTATTATGGCATCATTTTATTGGTCCTCTCGTGACTATTAATGACGTCATAGTTGCGTCGAGTTAAGGGCTTCGGAAACACCTCTCTCACCATTTCCTCCATCATTTCCAGACACTCCCTTATGACCTGGCCTCAACCTGCCTGCCTTTCGCTCTCACCAACCACCATTTACAAGTCAGGTAACGATGAACAATAAGGTGACGATATTTTAGCCTTGAAGCTCTATACGTCTGGGAACAAAAACATGATTTATTATATTTCACCTTACGCAAAAAAGTTAATCCTTTGAGTATGATGATAGGGTTTAAGTCATTGTATTCAAGGGTTATAGTCATCATGCTCAAGGGTTTCAGTCATCGTACTCAAAGGGTTCAGTCATCGTACTCGAAGGG
>CAUDMG010000830.1:270000-332500 GCA_958450375.1 Homarus gammarus
ACCAGACAGACACAGGGAATACTTATATCTTCCCTGATGTTTAACATTATTAAACGTCTTGTAGTGAAATATTAAGAGTGTTAAGCGAGGAACCATGGAACAATATATCACAGGTGGTAGAGATTCAATTACTGTGAGAGCCTTGTGGTTATCTTCTGCTGCTTGCGTGAACAGTATAGTTTAAAGCTTTTATTTAGATTGTTAATGAGTTACGAGGAAGAGGAGGAAAAAAAGTCTTTCTCCACCAATCTGAATTTTAATGCGTTTTATATAAGTGTTTTGTTGATGCTGTTAATGAACTGAGAGAGGAAAAGCGGATTTTCTGTTTAGTGGAAAATAACAGTTTTGCATTTTTTGTGGTTAAGATGAATGCGTTATGTATTAAACGGGTTTACTGTAGTCATAATGAGGTACCTGAGATATAGAGAGCTACCTGTAACATTATAAAGCTCGATATAGTACAGTACTTCCAAATAGGCAGCCCAACACCTGTGAATTTACCTGGGCAGCGAGTTAATGAATAAAGTTATCCGATAAAAACCGGTTTATAAAAATCATGAGTTTTGTTATCATCATCATCATCACAACAGGTAAGATAGGAAGCCTAGCATCTGTGGCGGTAACTGAACGCCAGGTTAATTCGCCCCCGGGCGATAGTGCGGCCTTGTATAGAGCTCCGAGAACCTGTCTGTTGGTCGTTATTACTCGGCGACTTTGAGTTTTTTTTTTTAGGGGGACTTAATCCTTGACAGGTATTAATAAAGTACCTCACTTAAGAGAGCTGCCAGTAATGGTGAGAGGTAGTGAGGAGGACACCATAACCCCGGTCAACAGTGATGGTGAGAGGTAGAGTGAAGGACACCATAACCCCAGTCAACAGTGATGGTGAGAGGTAGAGTGAAGGACACCATAACCTCGGTCAACAGTGATGGTGAGAGGTAGAGTGAAGGACACCATAACCTCGGTCAACAGTGATGGTGAGAGGTAGAGAGGAGGACACCATAACCCCGGTCAACAGTGATGGTGAGAGGTAGAGTGAAGGACACCATAACCTCGGTCAACAGTGATGGTGAGAGGTAGTGAGGAGGACACCATAACCCCGGTCAACAGTGATGGTGAGAGGTAGAGTGAAGGACACCATAACCCCGGTCAACAGTGATGGTGAGAGGTAGAGTGAAGGACACCATAACCCCGGTCAACAGTGATGGTGAGAGGTAGTGAGGAGGACACCATAACCCCGGTCAACAGTGATGGTGAGAGGTAGAGTGAAGGACACCATAACCCCGGTCAACAGTGATGGTGAGAGGTAGAGAGGAGGACACCATAACCCCGGTCAACAGTGATGGTGAGAGGTAGAGTGAAGGACACCATAACCCCGGTCAACAGTGATGGTGAGAGGTAGAGTGAAGGACACCATAACCTCGGTCAACAGTGATGGTGAAAGGTAGAGAGGAGGACACCATAACCCCGGTCAACAGTGATGGTGAGAGGTAGAGTGAAGGACACCATAACCTCGGTCAACAGTGATGGTGAGAGGTAGAGTGAAGGACACCATAACCCCGGACAACAGTGATGGTGAGAGGTAGAGTGAAGGACACCATAACCTCGGTCAACAGTGATGGTGAGAGGTAGAGTGAAGGACACCATAACCCCGGTCAACAGTGATGGTGAGAGGTAGTGAGGAGGACACCATAACCCCGGTCAACAGTGATGGTGAGAGGTAGAGTGAAGGACACCATAACCCCGGTCAACAGTGATGGTGAGAGGTAGAGTGAAGGACACCATAACCCCGGTCAACAGTGATGGTGAGAGGTAGAGTGAAGGACACCATAACCCCGGTCAACAGTGATGGTGAGAGGTAGAGTGAAGGACACCATAACCCCGGTCAACAGTGATGGTGAGAGGTAGAGTGAAGGACACCATAACCCCGGTCAACAGTGATGGTGAGAGGTAGAGTGAAGGACACCATAACCCCGGTCAACAGTGATGGTGAGAGGTAGAGAGGAGGACACCATAACCCCGGTCAACAGTGATGGTGAGAGGTAGAGTGAAGGACACCATAACCCGGTCAACAGTGATGGTGAGAGGTAGAGTGAAGGACACCATAACCCCGGTCAACAGTGATGGTGAGAGGTAGAGTGAAGGACACCATAACCCCGGACAACAGTGATGGTGAGAGGTAGAGTGAAGGACACCATAACCCCGGACAACAGTGATGGTGAGAGGTAGAGTGAAGGACACCATAACCCCGGTCAACAGTGATGGTGAGAGGTAGAGTGAAGGACACCATAACCCCGGTCAACAGTGATGGTGAGAGGTAGAGTGAAGGACACCATAACCCCGGTCAACAGTGATGGTGAGAGGTAGAGTGAAGGACACCATAACCCCGGTCAACAGTGATGGTGAGAGGTAGAGTGAAGGACACCATAACCTCGGTCAACAGTGATGGTGAGAGGTAGAGTGAAGGACACCATAACCTCGGTCAACAGTGATGGTGAGAGGTAGAGTGAAGCACCATACCCCGTCCAGTGATGGTGAGAGGTAGAGAGGAGGACACCATAACCCCGGTCAACAGTGATGGTGAGAGGTAGAGTGAAGGACACCATAACCCCGGTCAACAGTGATGGTGAGAGGTAGAGTGAAGGACACCATAACCCCGGTCAACAGTGATGGTGAGAGGTAGAGTGAAGGACACCATAACCTCGGTCAACAGTGATGGTGAGAGGTAGAGTGAAGGACACCATAACCTCGGTCAACAGTGATGGTGAGAGGTAGAGTGAAGGACACCATAACCCCGGTCAACAGTGATGGTGAGAGGTAGAGAGGAGGACACCATAACCCCGGTCAACAGTGATGGTGAGAGGTAGAGTGAAGGACACCATAACCCCGGTCAACAGTGATGGTGAGAGGTAGAGAGGAGGACACCATAACCCCGGTCAACAGTGATGGTGAGAGGTAGAGTAAAGGACACCATAACCCCGGTCAACAGTGATGGTGAGAGGTAGAGAGGACACCATAACCCCGGTCAACAGTGATGGTGAGAGGTAGAGTAAAGGACACCATAACCCCGGTCAACAGTGATGGTGAGAGGTAGAGAGGAGGACACCATAACCCCGGTCAACAGTGATGGTGTTCGGCAGGTTGATTACGGCTCTCGTCTGGGGTCTTGTTGTGAGGTGTCCATTTGACTGTTTACTACTCCAGGACACACACACACACACACCCGGAAGAGCTAACCTTTACACCTAATTCCTCTCCCCAGGATTGTGAAAGTGAAAGTGGGTCCCCATAGGCGTGACTGCCCATTAGGGAGAGTGTGTATCCGACTCTTTGCTCGACCAACTTCACTTCCCCAACTCTGAGGCGCCTAAAACTAAGACCTAGTGAACGGTGCTTGATAATCCTGACAGTGGAAGCGGCATCCGGACCGACCCGAGACTAGGCCTGCACCTCCCCGGGGATAAATTACTACAGATATACGTTTATATATTTTGAGGGTGGGGCAGGGGGAGGGGCAGGGGGAGGGGCAGTGGGATACGGGAGGGCTGGGAGGATTTAGCCCTAATTTCTCCCTTACACCTCTCTTCACTCCCCCTAATCCCTACCCCCTTCCTCTACCATCCACTCCTGGGCCTATACATCAATGATTATTTACAAATACGTAGAGATTTTTTTTTTATATTATTAGTCTATATGTGTAACACCTGCAGGACACTCCAGGTAAGATGATAATTAACTGTATCGAGGCACTATTGTCCACCACTTCCTTTTATGGCCGACTAAATAGAGGTTAAATTTGTAAGAGAGTAAAGTGCATGTTATGGTCTGTTAGCAATTGTTGGAACTACCTGGTATTACACGTTGGCTCAGGTGTTGTCCACCCAGTCAGCCAGAAGCGAAAACAAAGTCTTTTATCTCCATTTTTTCGTTGATGTTCTGGTGTAATTACTAATATCGTTACGCGCTTGATGACCTTAGTTGTTGAGGCGTGGTAATGACTTTAAAACGTTAATGAGGCGAGATTCTCGACACGACTACCGGGAAACAGTGCCATCTATCGGTAAGGTAATGTACTGTGCCTTAACTCAGCCAATAAGACAACAGGGCGGGACGTACGGTGCCTTAACTCAGCCAATACGACAACAGGGCGGGATGTACGGTGCCTTAACTCAGCCAATAAGACAACAGGGCGGGATCATCGAACCAATAAAAGAACAGTTCGATGACATCAGATTTCTACCTGAAAATCTACCTTTTGGAGCTCTGTTTGGCCTGGAAATATGTATTGATCCACCATTTATCGGGAAAAAATTAACTGTCTGGTCACTTAGCCAATAAGAAAACAGGTCGGGAAATTTTGGCCAATGAAAACCCAGCAATTTAGTAGGTAGTGTTGTTATGAGGGTCGTGAATAATTAGTAATAAGCATAAAGAGTGATTAGCCTGGTTTCAAAGTTCCGCCCCCCCTCAGGACGTCCTCTTAGAACTGCACCGCACCAACCATCTCTTATGAATTGCTGTTATTTTATTGTCTGAATTTTCCAGGTTTTCTCATTGGCTTAAAAATGATTAATTAGTTCCTGCAGCCACCAACAGATGGCGGAAGCCTGGAGAGAGAGAGAGAGTTAATGGAATTTTCCTCTGAAAGAATTTTACATGTTCATATTGTTTGTTCATTGGTTGAATGTTCAGCTGCTGCTTTCTCATTGGTTTACATGATCTTGTGTTGTTCTTATTGGTTAAAAGACTGAAGAGTGTAGGGAGGAATATTCAGTATATAATTTTTTTTTTTTTTTAGTTTGAGTAAATTGGTAGTTTTATATTGTGCTAGTATGAGGTGACACACACAAATACACACATACATACATACACACATACATACATACACACATACATACATACACACAATATTATATACTTCAACAGTCTCTGCAGAAAGTATTACCTCCAACAATATAAACTTTTTTACACAAATTCAACCACACACACGAAACAGAAATAATACTTTTTAATACTTTTACTCTGAGTTTGATGGCGTAAAAAATGCTTAATACTTTTCTTGTACAACTTTTCCTTCGTTCAACATTTCTGAGTTATATCTAAAAAAAATATGCGTGGATATTTTTCTTTGTGTACTCTCTCTCTCTCTCTCTCTCTCTCTCTCTCTCTCTCTCTCTCTCTCTCTCTCTCTCTTTCCTTGTATTTTACTGTCATTTTCCCTTACTCTATTTTGTATGTCTGTCTGTATGTCTATCGTATTATTTCCCGTTCATTCTTTTTCTCTCTCGCTCTTTCTCTCGGTTTTAGCCAGATGGGAAAAAAGTCACATTTAAGGTCAGCCGGGAAATATTTTTTTTTTTTAGCGTTCAGTGGGGGAAAAAACACTCTTTTAGCGACCAGTCAGGAAAAAACTGTCTTCCAGCGGCCAGTCGGAAAAAAACTCTTCTAGTGGTCAGTCGGGAAAAAACTCGCTCCTGATATATCGATAGTTTGATACGAAACGAAAATTATTCTTATTATATCCAGTAGGGGGAAAAAACTCACTTCACTCAGGGGAAAGTTACTCTCCTGAGCTGCCACTCGAGTGAGGATTACTTGAACAGGGATATCAAGAGTGTTACTTGACGAGTTAACCTCACCCTCAAGGAAGTGTGTGTGTGTGTGTGTGTGCGATGGATTTTGTTTGTTGTGTATTGTGTTTGTATAGAGGTTTACACACACACACGCACATACACACACACACACACAAATACACACACACACACACAAACACAGAGTCATCCAATCAGAACAAATTCCTACATTCCAAAATCCTTGAACTAATACGAACAGATTAATTATGTGGGCTAAGGTGGTCGAGGTGACGCAAGGGGGACTTCCTGGTGTCTGGCCCACGGTATTGATGAGAGAGAGAGAGAGAGAGAGAGAGAGAGAGAGAGAGAGACGCCGTAACTTCCTGGGACTGCAAGGGAGCGACACACCCGTAAACAAGTCATATGAGAACTGTTGTCGTTTTTGTGGCCAGACGCGCTGAACCCGCATACGTAAACAAACACACCGCGATGTTCTCCTTGGTGTTTACGGTATAGAGTCTCTGTGCAGTATCGACGCCATGTTAGTTGTCATATACAATGTCTTAACTACACTTGCATATTTTAAAGAACATTCCTACTGCTCTAATTGCGAGGAAAAGATTGACGTAAGAATTTATCAGATTCCAGACTCTAGTTCCTACGCGCTTCTGGAGTTTTAAAATTTCGTAAGGGATTTGTGGTTTGGGAGAACTTAACCTAACCTAACCTAACCTAACCAAACTTAACCTAACCTAACTTAACCAAACTTAACCAAACTTAATCTAACTTAACCTAACCTAACCAAAGGTGAAATAAACTAGAGTGCCCAATCATCAGATAATCCTATATAACTAACTGACTACATAAAGTAAATAAACAAAAATAATAAATAGAAATAAAAGACAAAATTGATAAATAAGGGAGTTGAAAAAAGTAGGAAAAATAAACCCGGAAAACTCAGAACTAAACATAAAAGGAAAACTTAAATATAATTTTGTGAATAAGTTAAATGAATTATAGTCTACCTGTCGCCCCTACCTGAGTATAATGGTCACCTGTTCTCACCGCACCTTGACATTTCACTACTGATGTAATATTATTGTCAGTAACATTGATATTTCCCGTAAATTCATCTCTCTCTCTCTCTCTCTGGGTCTTGTGTGGATTGAAGGTGACCTATTGTGTTGTAATGTACTGTGTGTGTGTGTGTGTGTGTGTGTGTAATATTTATCCCTTTGCTTCTCTTTCTCTCTCCCACTTTCTCTCCGTCTCTCTCACTCGCTGACAGGGGGAGAATGCACCGGTAGGGCTAAGCCAATAACACGCCGGCGTTGAATTCTTGGTAAATAGTTTTCTCTTCTGGTGACTGAGGTCTGTCCTAGAGACCCGACGTTGCTGGGTGTCGCTAAGACCAGGAATGTCACTTCTAAGTCGCCTCTAAGACCAGGAAAGTCCATGCAAAGTCGCAGCTAAGACCAGGAAAGTCAAGTATTTATAAGTGATGATCATAAGCTTCGGGAATTCATAAGTAACGATACTAAGTCCCAGCAACTCGTAAGTAACAATGAAAGGCTGGAGGCACTCGCTAACTGGCACTCACCTGGGAGGGGCAGTGGAGGTGTGCCGCTGTTACAATTTCAAGGTTTAGATAAAGTTATGAGGAACTGGCAAAAACGACACACACACACACACACACACAGCGGTAAATTTAGTTCACCTGGACAGCTAGGGAGGACTGACAAGGTGTGCACTACAAGCAGGAAATCGAGTTTTTGCTACAAGTTGAACCAGGTCGAGTTTTACCCGTGAGACGCATTCTATGTGTGTGTGTGTGTGTGTGTGTTTCCAGGGTGAGTTCAGTATTGCTTTTTGGTGTTCGTGTTTATCGCCAATAAAAATGTCATCTGTTTTTCAATGTGTCTCTCTCTCTCTCTCTCTCTCTCTCTCTCGTACCACAGCTCACGCCCCACGCTCACAACCCAGGCATCAAATATGCTTGGTCGAGAGTGTCGGCATGTTGGTCAGGGAACCACGGCCGATAATTTTTCTTTTATGTAATTGACCAAAAATTCCGTTGTGGCGAAGAATTATAAAACAACAGCAGCAGCAGCGGTCCGAAGCAGCGGCAGCAGCAGCAGCAGCAGCAGCAGCAGCAGCATTATCCCAATACCCACAAGAAAGGTCGGGAATATTACACTGAGTCTGGTGGGAATATTCTGGTGTCTCTGATGTAACAAACGACATAGAGTTTACCTCTTCCAATACTTTCCTGTGTGTGTGTGTGTGTGTGTGTGTGTGTGTGTACCAAATCACTCACCTCACCTCAGAATAAAGGCTATGAAAACAAACACCAGACAGACAAACTCACAGAAAGACAGACAAACAAACGGACAGACAAACAAACGGACAGACAGACAGAGATTCGTGACCGATAACAATAGCCCTTGTGGCCGTCCTTGGGGGCCATAAACGAAGAGGTAAGCGATTGTGAGAAAGGATTAGACAGACAGCGTGATTCACCG
Source organism: Homarus gammarus (assembly GCA_958450375.1). Taxonomy (NCBI): domain Eukaryota; kingdom Metazoa; phylum Arthropoda; class Malacostraca; order Decapoda; family Nephropidae; genus Homarus; species Homarus gammarus. The sequence continues at coordinate 278,096 of CAUDMG010000830.1, forward strand.
AGTGTTGGTGATTGGGCGGTGTAATGTTATCTGGACATGCTAGCGTAAGGCGGGAGAAGGGGAGGTGGGAGGAGACGAGAGAGAGAGAGAGAGAGAGAGAGAGAGAGAGAGAGAGAGAGAGAGAGAGAGAGAGAGGTGTGTGTGGGAATGTGGGAGGGAAGAACTGATTTAGGAGGAGAGGGAGAGCGATAAAGAGTGAAAGAATGAAAGTTAGTATGGAGGAGAGAGTGAAAATATAGTGAGAGAGGAAGGAAGAGAGAGATAAACAGATATCTAATGAAATAAACATAAACATTCAGATAAAGTGACCAGGTGTGTAACAGAGACAGGTAACTGTAACTAATTCTCTATCAGTAAATCAAGGTGGGGCAGGTACAGGTGTAATAAGAGTGTGTGTGTGTGTGTGTGTGTGTGTGTGAACGTTCCGCTGTTGTAATGGAAGGTGGTGGTGATGATGGTGATAGATGTGGTGTTGGTGTGGTGATGGTGTGTAGTAGTGGTGTTGGTGGTAACGACGATGACAATTATCATTATCACCACCACGACCACTACTCCAACCCTCACCATTACCACCATCCACATCATCACTATCACCACCATCACCAACCACAAGAACCTTCACTATATCACAAATAAATTATAGCATACTGGTTTATCATACTGGTTTATCATACTGGTTTATCATACTGGCTGTGTCTGGAGGCGTTAATAATGTAAAAACTCAAGACAATGGTATCTAGAGCCGTTAATATCAATAATGAAACGATTACCTGAAGATTAAACACCTGGGTTAAGGGTTTGGCAGACAGACAAACAGACAGACAGACCGAGACCGACAGAAAGACAGACAGTCAGAGAGAAAGACAGACTGAACACAAGACGCCAGATCAGGTAAAGTCGAAAAATAGTCGGTTAAGTCACAGGTAAATTTCGCTCAGGTGAACTGAACTTGGGTACGTGCAGTGGAGCAGTCCATCTGTGCCTGGTAGCTTGTCTGTTAGAGTTAATTCTACCCTCTCTCCCTCCCTCCCTACCTCTCTCTCCCTCCCTCTCTCTCTCTCCCTCCCTCATTCTCTCTCTCTTTCCTCCCACCCTCCCTCTCTTCTTACCTCCCTCCATACTTCACCTCCCTTCCTTTCTCCTTTCCTCCCTCTCTCCTCCATCCTTACCTGCCCCCTCCCTCCTTCCTTGATATTCTCTCTCATTCCCTCCTTCATTGCCTCCCTCCCTTCCTCCCTTCCTCCTTCACCTCCCTCTCTCCCTCCTCCTGCCTTGCTTCCTTCCTTCCGTTTTTACAACTCTCCCTCCCTCCTTCCTTTCTTACCACTGTCTTTTAGCTCCCCCCCTCCCTCCCTCCCTCCCCCCTCTCCCTCCCTCCCTTCACCACAACCTGAGCCGCTGTTTCTCTCGCCTTCCTCACACGGCCGGATGAAGACGTAGCCTTATCCCTAACAGCCGGAGATTTCACACGGTGGGAGGGAGGGAGGGAAGGAGGGAGGGGGGAATGGGGGATGAAGGGAGGGAAGGAGGAAAGGAGGGAAGGAGGAAAGGATGGAAGGAGGGAGAGAGGGAAGGAAGGAGGAAAGAAGGAGGAGGAAGTCAGAGAACCAGCACCTGACTAGTACCATTCTCCAGGGCCTTGAAGACCTCAGTCCAGAACTCCCTGTTACACCTAGCCAAGACGACACAAGCCTCGGGATTTACTGGTAAGTGTGACGTGTGTGTGTGTGTGTGGTGTGTGTGTGTGGTGTGTGTGTGTGTGTGGGGTGTGTGGGGTGTGTGGGGTGTGTGTGTGTGTGTGATAGCGAGTGTGTTTCCTAGTACCATTTTTTATAAGCAAAAGAGAGAGAGAGAGAGAGAGAGAGAGAGAGAGAGAGAGAGAGAGAGAGAGAGAGAGAGAGAGAGTTAAGAACCAACACCCACACAAACACCCCCCTCCCCCAAACACCCCCAAAAAACCCCCAAACACCCACACCCCACCCATCCCACCCACACTCCCCCCCCACACACACACCATAAAACATCACATTAACAGCCCAGTAAGATGTGGTAGGAGACGCGCTTAAGAAAACTTGCTTTTACAGTAATGAAAATACAGAAGAAGAAATGGAACAAGGTTTAGTGAGCAGTTGGGCGGTTTAATGTGTTCCAGTTCTCTAAGGGGGGTGGGGTGTCTCTGTGTGTGTCTGGGTGTCTGTCTGTCTGTCTGTTTATCTGTATGTCTGTTTATTTGTCTGTCTGTCTGTCTCTGTTTATCTGTATGTCTGTCTGTTTATTTGTCTGTCTGTCTCTGTCTGTTTGTCTGTCTGTCTGTCTGTTTATCTGTATGTCTGTCTGTCTGTTTATTTGTCTGTCTGTCTGTCTCTGTCTGTTTATCTGTATGTCTGTCTGTTTATCTGTCTCTGTCTGTTTGTCTGTCTGTCTATCTATCTGTCTATCTAACTGTCTGTCTGTTTAGTTGTCTGCCTATCTGTGTCTTTCCCTACCTGTGTGTTTCTCCGTATCCTTCCTCACCTGTCAGTCTGTCACCTTCCCTACCTGTCTGTTTCTCCGTATCCTTCCTCACCTGTCAGTCTGTCACCTTCCCTACCTGTCTGTTTCTCCGTATCCTTCCTTACCTGTCAGTCTGTCACCTTCCCTACCTGTCTGTTTCTGTGTCCTTCTTTACCTGTGTGTCTGTTTGAATGTCTGTCTGCCTCAGTACGTGCGTGTCTCTACGTGCCATCCCTTCGTCTGTCTGCTTGACGCCCTGGTTTTATAATGATGTTTCCACCTCGACGTTCTGGGAGAGAGAGAGAGAGAGAGAGAGAGAGAGAGAGATCGTTGCCATCCTTTAAATAGTTAATTATGTTGTGATATAATTGAGAGGCGTAAACTACCACTAGGGTAATTATGCATCGTACATTCGGCTTAAAAATTTAAAGTAATATTTTCCCTTTTAAAAAAATATTCATCAGACTTAATGTACCTTTCAATTACCTTTCGCCCAGGTTGAGAAGGTTTGATTCATTTACCTTAAGAAACTAAGAAGGTGTGTCAAAAGGGTGTGATTCATTTACCTTAAGAAACTCCTATCTAAAGAATTAATCATATCTGTAGTGAACATAGTTATAATAGCTTCTTTAATTACCTGCATCTATCACTATGTAATGTTTCTCAATACCTGAATAAATGTCTATGGTCCTGTGAGCTCAGGTGTGAAAAAAGGTGAGGTGAAAATATATTATTAGTTTTATGTTTAGAAAGTTTTTAAAATATTCGGTTTGTGTATAAATATGTGGTTTATGTACCTGAATGTGTGTGTGTGTGTGTGTGTGTGTGTGTGTGTGTGTGTGTGTACTGAAGAATAACCAAATGGTAATATATATGCCTCTATGATTCTCGAGAGTATAACACATCGAGTATATCATACAGTAATACATCCGTCATACAGACATACCAACACACAGTATACACCTAACACACAGTATATACATAATACATATATACCAACACACAGTATACACCTAACACACAGTTTATAAATAATACATATATACCAACACACAGTATACACCTAACACACAGTATATACATAATACATATATACCAACACACGGTATATACATAATACATATATACCAACACACAGTATATATTCCTCATACATTTAAGACTAAACCCAGAACGTTCTCCCATAAGCGACAACACTCACAGTAACACTCGGTCTCCAAAGCGTCACTGGGGAAGCGGAATTATTCAGGAGAAATATTGGCGGCCGGTATTGAAATGGCATTGGTGTCCCAGGGCGGAGGATGAAGCTAACACGACCTGACGCTCCGCTGTATTGAAAGTTGGGCCAAATCCCCGGCTGAGACACACACACACACACACACACACACACAGGTTAATTAAGGTGATAACTTCTGACTTGATATAATTATGGCAGTTTTCAATATATATTTTTTTTAACATGACGATGAGATATTGACGAGTTAATGAAATTATAAGACTGTTAAAGCTTAATATTGAGGAAGGTTGGTTGTCTGGTGTGGTTGTATGTGTGCATGTGTTAAGATTCGTTTCTCTCTCTCTTTCTCCTCATCTTTCTCTCTTTCTCTTCGTCTCTCCCCTCTCCCTCCTCACCTCTCTCTCCTTCCTCTCTCCTTCCTCACCTCTCTCTCCTTCCTCACCTCTCTCTCCCTCCTCACTTCTCTCTCCCGCCACACCTCACCCCTCTCTCTCTCCTCACCTCTCCCTCTCCTCACCTCTCCCACTCACAGGAGACAGAGGACCTAGGGACGGGTGTTGTCAGCGCCATAATTCAGTCAGCTGTGTTTCACGTCCGGTCTCCAGTCTGTTTATATTCACGTACATGTAGACCAAAAATGTGTATATTCATGTACATGTAGACCAAAATGTGTATATTCACGTACATGTAGACCAAAATGTGTATATTCACGTACATGTAAACCAAAAATGTGTATATTCACGTACACGTAGACCAATTTTTTTTACCTTACCTAACCTAACCTAACCTAGCGTGCCTCTCCTCCAACATCTCCACCACCAGCTCCTGTCTCTCCTCCATCTCCTCCGCCAGGTGTGTCTCCATAGTCATTAAGGTAATGGTCTTCACCTGGCCCAGTGTGTCGAGCCTCACACCTGCCTCACATCCTGCCCCCTTGTGAGGACACTGTGGAGCAATAGGTTAGGTTAGGTTAGGTTAGGTTTGGTTAGGTTAGGTTAGGTTAGGTTAGGTTTGGTTAGGTTAGGTTAGGTTTGGTTAGGTTAGGTTAGGCTAGGTTAGGTTAGGTTAGGTTTGGTTAGGTTAGGTTTATTTTTAAATCAGGTGAAATCAATCTGGGGGGGGGGGGGGGGGTTAACGTTCATGTGATCATAACTTAGTATTCAATTACACAGAAGTACAGAGTTAGTAATGTAGGCTGGCAACACTGCCTCTGATCTTGCCTCAGTAAATCACCTCTCTTCCTAAGTTGCGGGTTGGTTGCCTTAAACATACGTCTTGTGGTCACGTGATAAGACAGTCAGTCACTCAACACAATGTACAGTCCAGCCACTCACCACAACTACCACACACCACCACCATCACTACTACCACTACTACCAATAATAATTTTTTTTTATATAATGGCCTAAATAATCCCCCAATAGCCACAACTTCGCCGCCATTTAAATACCATAAAAATAAATATCCTAATACACAAGTAACTGTCCTAGCTGTGTCGAGTTAGTTGAGCTGCAGATCTATGCGGCATTCAGTGACTGTTGCCTCATAGTCAATATCTGCAACTGTTGTCGGCTTTGGGGCCGATGCTCTCGTTCCCCTGAGGCAGAGCAAAGCTGCTGCTACTACTACTACTACTAAACCCCCTACACACTACCACTACCACCCACACACCACTACCACCCACACACCACCTCTACCACCCACACACCACCACTACCACCCACACACCACTACCACCCACACACCACCACTACCACCCACACACCACCACTACCACCCACACACTACCACCCACACACTCCCACTACCACCCACACACCACCACCACCCACACACAACCACTACCACACACACACTACCACTACCACCCACACACCACCAGTATCACCCACCCACACACCACTACCACCCACACACCACTACCACCCACACACCACCACCACCACCCACACACCACCACCACCACCCACGCACCACCAGTATCACCCACCCACACACCACTACCACCCACACACCACCACTACCACCCACACACTACCACCCACACACTCCCACTACCACCCACACACCACCACTACCACCCACACACCACTACCACCCACACACCACCACTACCACCCACACCACTACTACCACCCACACACCACTACCACCCACACACCACCACTACCACCCACACCACTACTACCACCCACACACCACTACCACCCACACACCACTACCACCCACACACCACCACCACCACCCACACACTACCACCCACACACTCCCACTACCACCCACACACAACCACCTACACACCACCACTACCACCCACACACCACCACTACCACCCACACACCACTACCACCCACACACCACCACTACCACCCACACCACTACTACCACCCACACACCACTACCACCCACACACCACTACCACCCACACACCACCACCACCACCCACACACTACCACCCACACACTCCCACTACCACCCACACACTACCACTACCACCCACACACTACCACTACCACCCACACACTACCACCCACACACTCCCACTACCACCCACACACCACCACTACCACCCACACACTATCACTACCACCCACACACTCCCACTACCACCCACACACCACCACCACCCACACACAACCACTACCACCCACACACCACCAGTATCACCCACCCACACACCACTACCACCCACACACCACCACCACCCACACACAACCACTACCACCCACACACCACTACCACCCACACACCACCACTACCACCCACACACCACTACCACCCACACACCACCACTACCACCCACACACCACTACCACCCACCCACACACCACTACCACCCACACACCACCACTACCACCCACACACCACTACCACCCACACACCACTACCACCCACACACCACCACTACCACCCACACACCACTACCACCCACACACACACCACTACCACCCACACACCACTACCACCCACACACCACTACCACCCACACACCACCACTACCACCTACACACCACCACTACCACCCACACACCACCACTACCACCCACACACCACCACTACCACCCACACACCACCACTACCACCCACACACCACTACCACCCACACACCACCACTACCACCTACACACCACCACTACCACCCACACACCACTACCACCCACACACACACCGCTACCACCCACACACCACTACTCTAAACTCAATATTGAAACAACATTCTCCACGAAGTTACATGGACTCATAGAAACACTACATAACACAGGGGTCATGAGTCTTAATAAAGAGAATATGTAATTTTCACCTGATTCGGTTTACAAGACGGTGTGGGTCAGGTCGCGTGTGGAGGTGACTAGGAACCAGAATTCATAATATAGGTGACGATATATCATTTATAATAAGGGTGTTATACGGTACATGATATATTAAGGTGTTCCTGTTACCGGAGTTATGGCGATCGACTTAAGTGATGTGACCGGGGGGGGGGGGGGGCGATGGACCGAGGGTGGAGGGGGAATTGGGGGATATGGAATGGGGAGAGGTTGTACCAGGGGAAGGGATGGCTGGACCGGGAGGATTGGGGGGGGGGGGGGTGGAGGGAGAAGGAATATTGACCCCTTCACGACATAACGTAAAATATTCCTCGCACTACTCATAACAAGACACGTCAATGTTAATACTCACCTTAATCAAGTTCAGGTAACTATTGTGGGTTTACCTCACTCACCTGTACACCTGCAGATATGGATTAAATTCGCTACTAAACCTTGTCATTTGGAGTTTAATATTTTACATTCAATATTTTATAAGTGAATGGTGTTTTTAATGGTAAGTACGAACTGTGTGTGTGTGTGTGTGTGTGGAGGTGTAGTGTGTGGGTGTGGAGGAGTAGTGTGTGTATGTGTGTGTGGGTATGAGGTGGTAATGTGTGGGTGTGTGTGTGTGTGTGTGTGAGTATGCGTGTGTGTGTTTATGTACGGATTTCATTATTATATGTATACAGTAAAATACAGACATACCGGATCATGTACAATAAGTAACCTAACCAAAACTCACACGAACGAAACAAGAGCAAAATATTTACAAGAACCAAAAAAGCAAAAACTCTCTCTAATTATCGCTCAAGAGACTCAAAAATACTTAGAAGATAAATTTGATTTCGCTCACACTTAAACCTGAGAAGTTATGAAAGAATTCACAGATTTATGAAATAATTTATGGGACGGGAGAGATAGGAAGAAATTCTATTGTAGTTGGCAGAGAGTGTGAGTTATTGACGTCACGAGCCGACCTCCACCACTGGCTGGCTTCAAGTCCTGACCTCCACCACTGGCTGGCTTCAAGTCCTGACCTCCACCACTGGCTGGCTTCAAGTCCTGACCTCTACCACTGGCTGGCATCACCTGGCCACAGTACTACCACCCCTCACCTGGCCATAGTACTACCACCCCCTCACCTGGCCACAGTACTACCACCCCTCACCTGACCACAGTACTACCACCCTCTCACCTGGCCACAGTACTACCACCCCTCACCTGGCCACAGTACTACCACCCCTCACCTGGCCACAGTACTACCACCCCCTCACCTGGCCACAGTACTACCACCCCTCACCTGGCCACAGTACTACCACCCTCTCACCTGGTCTATACTGGAAATAAGTCTTGAAAAAACTCCGATCACTAATGCAGTGTTGTAAAGAAGAGAAATTCACCCAAGGGAGACACCACTACCCAAGCCGGAATGAGTGAGACCTGGAGGCTAATGGATGTGCATTAATTGACACGGCAGATGGGTTGGTTATTTCAGATACTGAGGGCTGAAAGCATTTTATCTCTCAGTAAATTTTGCACTGCTAAGATAAGATCAGGTCCAAGTGAAGCCTTTAGTAACCTAGTTTTTTTTTGGGGGGGGGGGCGGGGGGGCAGGTGGGGAAGGGGGCAGGGTTGGCAGGGGGGCATGGAAGGAAGAGAGGGAGGCAGGGAGAGGAAGGGGGGGCAGGGGGGGGGGAGGCAAGGGGGATTAATTAGCCAGGTAATGGAAGAAGCGGTGGGATGTTTCCAAAAGATCTGATTTCAATATCATTTACACCTTAAACGTGTTAATTTATCTTCTTGAAAAATTTGGTGATTTTGAGAACTGGGTAAATGGATTTTTGGGTTTTCTTTATTTGAGAGAGAGAGAGAGAGAGAGAGAGAGAGAGAGAGAGAGAGAGAGAGAGAGAGAGAGAGAGAGAGAGAGAGAGAGAGAGAGAGAGAGAGAGTGTGTGTGTGTGTGTCCATTTAGCTTCCACACTCCAAAAGCTTGTTAGTTACTGGAGCAATATTTTACGTGTATTACAAGTACGTACATCAACAAGGTCATCAATGAGTTCTTATGCGAGGAAATGTGTTGATGAAATTATTGAGAAGAGAAAACTAAACAAGTCATTTTCGTATAGATGTGAGAACATTTTTTACTATTCGCGTTCAGTGTGATCGTAAACTTGACTTTTTGTGAAAGTGTGAATAGTTTTTCCTGGTAAAAATATACAAAAAGTGATAAAATTTGGTTATTCTATTTTCAGAGTACTTTCGTAACACACACACACACAAACACGCGCACACACACACACACACACACGCACGCACACACACGCACGCACACACACACACACACACACACACACACACAGGTAGAGTGTTTAGGTGTCACTAATGAGCCCTTACACACCTGGCCAATATCTCGCTACCTTTAAATAACCGATTGATTATAAAAATGAACTCCTTTACTAAAAACAGGTCATATTATCCAGGTAATGTTATGTGCATAGTAATACCCTGATGTAGCGGACAGGCAGTTTTTTGTTAAGCGGGTAATAATACTGTGTTAATAGTATTACCTTAGTGTAGTGTGATATTATAACCAGGTAGTGTATTACTGCAGTGTGTGGAGGATATATTAACCCTTATTAACCGAGTACTGTTATGTTTATAGTAATACTCTAGGACAGGTAAGTGGTCCACATTAACCGGGTAGTGTTGTTGTAGTGTTGTTGTAGTGTACAGTAATACTCGGATGTGTAAACGGAACACAACGTAGCTAAAAGAGTATTAAAGAATTAACCGGTATGTACTGTACTGTACACCCTTCCTACCTCTGTTATATGAAACACCTCACATAACTCTCTCTCTCTCTCTCTCTCTCTCTCTCTCTCTCTCCAACATGTACTTTATACCATCATCCCCCGGCTCCCTACACCCTGATGGCGACCTTCCCACAATATACAGTACCTTCTAGTGCTCATTTCCATACCAATAGTAGACCACGATGGCCCATGAGGTCTTAGAATGGTCACTTAAGTCAGCTGAAGGAAGCGTATTACCTCCTAGCTGAGTAAAGCTGAGATCACCGCCGTCAGCATTACTATAGCTGAGTTACTGTTGCTAGTGTGTGTGTGTGTGTGTGTGTGTGTGTAACAGATAAATGAATAACGTACATCCATGAATGCATAACCAACACCATCTATGTATATGAAGTGCAATAATCATACACCATTTACATACAAACACATCCAATATTGACACGAAATAAGACAGTACCTGGCAACCCATCCGAACGCTCAATGACGTCACTAATGTAAACAAACATGGCTCCTGTTACAATACATTCGCTGTTGCAAATCCACTTCAATTTCAACCATCCTTTACCTGTATAGTTTTAGCCGAGTATCCTAAAATAAGTTAATGAATTAGAGTGTTAATTGAGTATGTAGCGACGGTAATTGAATGGTAATAGGAGAGCCAGAGTTTAGTGCAACGAGAGAGTGTTGAAGTGATGGACCCGAGCTGTGATAATAGGGTGTGAGTGTAGAAGGGAGTTAACTGGGAGCATAAGTGAAAAATCATCTCAGTCAGTCAGTCAACAAATATATCAGTTACTCATTCAGTCCAGTCAGTCAGTCAGTCAGGAATGGCGTTCATAGAGCTGCCGAAAGTAGGTAAAACTTAGTATCAACACAAGCTTGACAAATTCGTTCACCTCACGGATCACTAAACGATAATTTGACCCAACCCACGACCTGACCTTCACCGTGACCACACACACACACACTTCCTCCACCACCACTGTCTTGTCAGCTCTCTCGATTACATATACCGCCATCTCGAGAAACGAAAAACGTCTGTAGCTGTCGCCTTCATTGATTTCACTAAAGCATTCGACCTAGTCGACCACAATATAATCATCAACAAAGCTATTGACCTCGGGCTTCGGAGAAGTCTTATACCATGGCTTACAGACTTCCTCAGTGACCGACGCCAAGCTGTACGCTTCCGAGGGGCTGTCTCCACCTTTCAGTCACTCACCTGTGGCGTCCCCCAAGGCACCAAGATGGGACCACTCTGCTTCCTTATGCTCATCAATGATGCCCTAAGAGAAACCCCTGCTCGCTGGAAATATGTCGACGACTCCACCATTGGGATCAGCGTCAACAATTCTGCTCCCGACTATACCGCCCTTCAGGATTTATTGAACAGTCTCCAAAACTGGGCCACCAACAACCATGTCACCATCAACCATACCAAGACCATGGTTATGCACATCAACCTCTCCTCCGACATTGTCCCACCTCCTTCCATTACTCTAGGTCCGAACACACTCCAGGTTGTAGATTCCACGAAGCTCCTCGGCGTCACCATAGACAACAAACTAAATTGGAAACCACACGTCAGTGAAGTTGTCAAATCCTCCAGTTTCCGTCTCCACATCCTCCGCCGACTCAAGTCCCTCGGAGTTCCTGCACACGAGCTCCTCAGTGTTTACACAACATTCATACTTCCCAAGCTCACCTATGCCTCCCCCACCTGGTCTTCCTCCCTAAATGCCACACAACGTAAACACCTAGAAAAAGTGCAAAAGAGGGCATGCAAGATTATTCTCTCCCCTTCCTACTCCACATATCAAGAAGCGCTCAACACACTGACCCTTTCGACTCTCACTGACCATCACCACGACCTCATCTGCAAATTTGGTAAGAAGCTTCTGCACCATCCTCGACACCGCTCCTACTACCACCTGAGATCCCTCGCCCGAGAATTGCTGTTCGACACCACAACCGCATCCAGCCCATACGTGCACGAACTGATCGCTATAAGAACAGCCCAGTCCCAACCATTGTAAAAATTATCAATAACTTGTAATAAACCAGTGTATTCACTCCCAGTAAACACTACTTCTTGCACTATCACTATGTTGAAATGCCCTGTAGTTTGAGCTTTTCCCCATCTAGTTATTATATATCTTATTTATATCACTTATGTTATTTGTATATTATTTGTAATTCGAAACCCATTCCCCAAATATGTAACTGTATATTTTCAGCCTTCTGGCTGCCAAACTCTTTCAATAAACCGTTAATTATTATTACCATTACACACACACACACACACACACACACACACACACACACACACACACACATATTTAGCGCTCGGCAGGTAGACACAGGTAGGCTCCTCCCCCTCCTTCCTGTTCCAGCAATTGAAAACAAACCTCCATTGAACTGTCTAATTTTAGCTGGAATAGACAAAGTTTCGCACACTCAGCGGTCCGGTCATGCTAAAATTAGACAAAGTTCAGTAATTTTATTATTTTTTTTTTCAATTTACCTGAGCAGAGTAATGGTCACTGGATTACTTACTGCAGGACTATAGTTTGGCAAGACGGTAAGGGGCAAAGTTTCTGTGTATTCTGTGAAGTTAGGTTAGGTTAGCATTAGGTTAGGTTAGGTTAGGGTGTTTAATCTTAAGGTGAATTATGCTGGGGAAGCAAATGTTCACGTGATCACATTTCTTCTGTAATGTTGAATGATAATAAAGTTGTTTTAAACCATCAAAGGATTAAACCATCATCCTCATAGTTAAACCATCATCCTCAAGAGGTTACACCATTCTCCCAAAGTAGTTAAACCAACCTCGTCGAAAGGTTCAGGATCAAGGTCTCTCCCCACATACTTTGAGTGACAAGATTTTATAATTCCAACACAAGTTAACTCACAGTAATTAACCCTCAATTTTTAGCTCATTTGAGAAGTTACCTCATTTTGAGCGTCTGGCAGCGTGTGCTATTAAGGGCCTTTAAATGTAATACTTTCCCTTAAATGTAATACTTTCCCTTAAATGTAATACTTTCCCTAAAATGTAATACTTTCCCTAAAATGTAATACTTTCCCTTAAATGTAATACTTTCCCTTAAATGTAATACTTTCCCTAAAATGTAATACTTTCCCTTAAATGTAATACTTTCCCTTAAATGTAATACTTTCCCTAAAATGTAATACTTTCCCTAAAATGTAATACTTTCCTAAAATGCAATACTTTCCCTAAAATATAATACTTTCATTTAAATATAGTACATACCTGTTGTCTATGCATCAGGTATCATGGTAATTAAAATGGAAGCTAAACTGCATTGAGATTCTAGCTTAAAGGGGAAATGTCTCGTTTTCTCTTTCTTTTCTCTAGCTGTCTCTTCTTCTCTCTCTCTCCCCTTCTCCTTCCTTGCTCTCCCTTCCTTTTCCTCCTTCTCTATCACCCTCCATTCTTGCTCTTCGCCATCTCTCCCTTACTTCCTCCTTTATTCTCTCCCTCTCTTACTTTACCTCACCTTTTCTACTACCTTTGCCTCCTTTTGTCACCATCTTTATTAATCTCTATCATAATTCTTCCCTTCCTCCCACTCTCTCCACCTTCCCTCCCACTTAGCCATCCACCCTCCCTCCTTCCCTACCACCTCTCTCCCTCTCTCCCTCTCTTCTGATGGTAAGTTTTCAAGACAAACACGAAAACTCAGAAGTAACACAAGACAACTGATAAACGACACGAAGTCTTCAAAGGTCTTTTAATGCTGTGAGGATCGTGTGATTCTGTCTGCCTGTCTATGTGTGTGTGTGTGTGTGTGTGTGTGTGTGTGTGCCTGCCTGTCTGTATTTGTACCTGTATTTCATAATTAAATATAGACTTTTCATAATTAGATATATACCTGTACTTATTTAATTAGATATGTTACCTGGACTTAATTAGATAAGTTACCTGTACCTATATTTATTTAGCTTTCAGTAGTACGCATCTGAACTCGGGTCAGGTAGGCGTGGTCCTGATCTTCGGTTCAGTAGTCTTCAGGGGATGAAATCAATACATGCAGGAGAGACACGGAGCTACGGCGTCTCAGGCATCCCTTCGTCAGGCTGTTCCTCCTCTCCTGCAGACTCACAGCGCAGTTTTGATTCCATTTAACATACATATACAAACAGATAACAATAACAATATCCCACAATGAAGGAATTAAACCACTTTCCTTCATTATCAATTAGTATTCAAAGTTCTAAAACCAAATGAGAAATATTTTAGTGTCTATTTTATCTTTTAATAGAACATCATCTACGAGAGAGTATTTTTTCAGTGCTAATATAGACGCGGAGATTCAGTCATAGGTTCAGTGATTCTTGTAAGGATTCTTGTTTCCCGGCTGGCCTGGTGCGTGGAGATGTCAACAAAGCACTGTTTACTAGGGAGGCTCCGAACATGAAACAGTATTTGTATAAAAAAAATATACATAACTCGCTAAGACATATACGTCATTGAGTTAAGGTTAGGTCGGGTCGGGTCGGGTCGGGTCGGGTCGGGTCGGGTCGGGTCGGGTCGGGCTGGGTTGGGCTGGGTTGGGCTGGGCTGGGCTGGGCTGGGCCGGGTCGGGTCGGGTCGGGTCGGGCTGGGTTGGGTTGGGTTGGGTTGGGCTGGGCTGGGCTGGGCTGGGCTGGGTTGGGTTGGGTTGGGCTGGGCTGGGTTGGGTTGGGCTGGGCTGGGCTGGGCTGGGCTGGGAGAACAGGTTAAGAATAAACCACATTAAGTGAGAAAGAACCAATATCAATCCTCATAAGGACGTCATCATAACCACAAAAGACACGCACAGACTCACCTTCTTAACATAAAAACACACAAACAGACACTTAACAACTAGACGAGGATCAATAACAAAAATAAAAATAATAAGCAGTCATGGCCACAGGCTCTAACACACCTGTGAGAGACGCTGACGTTCCGTGATTAATAATGTCCCTCTTGCTCGCATAATTATCTCATATCTTACCAACAACTTAGACCAGATTTTAGATCGTATATTAAGTCAAGTGTTTCAAGTTGCTCTTCTATACATCAAACTTGAGGAGGATCTTCTTCTTCTTCTTCTTCTTCTTCTTCGTCTTCGTCTTCGTCTTTGTCTCACGTGTTTTTCGGTATTTTGTTTTTGTTTTTATATTTTATCATATTTGTGTTTGTTTGTTATTGAAAGGGGATTATTACCATACGTTAAAGATTTGATTAATAATTAGTTACTATGTCCTTGTTTCAGTCATGTTCTTATTTACAACAACAACAACAACAATAATAAAACAACAACAAACTTTTTTATCTTCACTACACATTAAGTAGGACAGAACCACTTAAGTAATCAAACCTGCACTTAAATATTGGCTACAAGTTTTAAGTTAACTTTCTTAACAATCATGACATCAAAAGTAATGTTGAGTAAATAAATAAATAGTTGGTTGAATAAATAAATACATTAATTCCTTAGTTAACTTCAGTAAATATCGATAATTATTCCCTGATCCATCACACCTGGGGCGCTACCTGTCATCTGCCGTGAAATTAGTGGAATTGATGGACTTGCGAGGCACCTGTTAGGTTCACACGCACTTATACCTACACACGCACACGCACACACGCACACACACAAACTTATTATTATTAACACTACCACCATTTCCTATAATCACCTGTAGACAGACAGAGAAACCTCGAGACACTAGACGGAGAGAGAGTAGACAGACAAACAGACAGACCAAAAATAAATCAGACAGGCAGGCAGACATACAGACAGACAGACAGGCAGACAGACAGACAGACAGACACCAGCGAAGGGGGGAGGGAGGGGGGGGGGGTCGTGGTTTACAGGGGCTGGTGAGCGGGTAGAGAACTCGTGTACTCTAGTGTGTAATTCTAGTGCTCACCCACCGTGATTTTTCCCCCCAGGACGTGTATGGTATTCCAGGGACAAATGGACATGAATTCCTGTGAAAAAAACTCCGCTCTGAAATATACTGTAGATATGTAATATTTTTTTGGCTGGAGAGGGTTGGGGAGGGTGGGGTGGGGTTAGGGTGGGGTGGGGTTAGGGTGGGGTGGGGTGGGGTGGGGTGGGATGGGGTTGGGGTGGGGTTAGGGTGGGGTGGGGTGGGGTTAGGGTGGGGTGGGGTGGGGTTGGGGTGGGGTTAGGTTGGGGGATGGACTAAGGTCGGGATGGATTCTGGCTGGGGTAGGGCCGTGCTGGGGACGGACTGGGGTGGGGACGGACTCGGGACGGACTGGGGACGGGTTGGAGAGATTTTCATTCATCCAAAATTGAAAGTATCTGTCCATTTAACGCGTGGACGACAGTGTGGCTAAGCCCTCGCCTCCTTCAGTAGATAAGTTGGTGTGGTGTTCGTGTGTGTATGTGAGAGAGAGAGAGAGAGAGAGAGAGAGAGAGAGAGAGAGAGAGAGAGAGAGAGAGAGAGAGAGAGAGAGAGAGAGAGAGAGCCAGGTCACCCCTTGGCTTAAGTCTTTCACTCCTAACTAAATAAAAACTCCCACTATATCATTTCTCACAGACAACCAATATGTCAGTATGAAGGAAATTCCCCAATGTGTTTGGCAGATGATGAAGAAGATGAAGAAGAAGAAGAAGAAGAAGAAGAAGAAGAACAGGAAGAGGAGGAGAGGAGGAGGAAGAATAAACAAATAAAATAGAAATACCAATAAACTTTACTGACTTTAAAGAAGAAAAAAAAACGTATCTCATATCTACGTTTTTATAGACATTTTTTCGAACAGAGTAAATAAAGTTGTGAAGAGAGTGTGTGTATGTTTTATGAGTGCTGATGTAAGGACGTCCTCACCCTCCTCCCCAACCCACCACGCACTCTATCTCTCCTCTCTACGTTATTTTCCCCCCCCACACTCTCTCTCTCTCTTTCTCCACAGCCCTCATCTGCCCTCACCTTCTCCCACAGCCCTTACCAGCACCCCCACACACCCCTCACTCTCCTCTACACCTGCACTGAACCTGTTAACTCCTACAAACACTCAACTCTACATAGACGTTCCACTTCAATCACACCTGAGTTGATTCTGTCGACGAAACAGAAAAAAAATTGACAGGGACCCAAAAGAGACGGGTAGATAAAGAAGACAGACAGGAATAAGAAAGAAAAAGAAATAAATACTGACAAACTGGATGATAAAACCAAGTTACAATAAAACAAATAAATTAAAGAAAAAACAACAATATACTAAAGGTAATTTGAATATACACGTATATCCTTAGGTAAGAACACAGGTATTGGGTATAATCCAAGTTATAATCAGGTGCAGTAAAGACAGACAGGTGAACGGACAGGTGAACGGACAGGTGGACGTTAATGTATCTCACCTGTATACAGATTATTGGGTATAAGAAGACATTATTAAGCGTTTGTTTGTTGGTTTTAATGAGAGAGAGAGAGAGAGAGAGAGAGAGAGAGAGAGAGAGAGAGAGAGAGAGAGAGACATGATGATGATGATGAAAAAATATATGTTTTTTTTAATTACTTTTTCCAAGACTGATTCAGCTTGTAGGCTAAATCCTTTCCTTCCCTCCCATACCTCAACCCCCGCTATCTTCTCTCTCATCTCTCCCACCAGCCTCTCACTCTCCCTCCCGCCTTTCCCCTTCCCCCTATCCTCCCCCCTTTATCCCTCCACTCCCTTTGCCTCCCACTGTCCCTCCCTTCACTCCCCTTGCCTGCCTCTGCCCGACTCCTCAAACTAATCATGATCAAAATACCTGATAAAAAAGCCATCTTCAAGGTCTATCTTAGCAATACCTTCTGACTATTTCATCCAAAGTCATATTTATTCTAATTACTAATACTCATAGTAGCTGCCTTATATATATATTCCTCCTAATTACCCATACATACATCCTAGTTACCCATACTTACATCCTAATTACCCATACTTACATCATAATTACTCATACTTACATCCTAATTACCCATACTTACATCCTAATTACTCATACTTACATCCTAATTACCCATACTTACATCCTAATTACCCATACTTACATCCTAATTACCCATACTTACATCCTAATTACCCATACTCACATCCTAATTACTCATACTTGCATTCTAATTAACAATGCTCATTAATATACATCGGATATTCACCCTAAATACATCTACCTCCGGGTTTGTGTGTCGTGTAAACATTGGATGGGCGAGTCTCGAATGTCGATAGGCAACTCGACCAAGCTGGCTAAGAACAAGGTTCCTTAGGGTGATTGAAACGCGCCCAAGCTTGTGTTTACATGGGGTGGGATATTCAGGTAACGTGGTGGGACACTTGAGGGATTTAATAATTTATGAAGTACACACGCCATTACGGTGTAGCGATAAGGTAATGTATTATGTATATGTATGGAAGGTTATTGTTTAAAGATGATGGTGGAAGATTAACTACTGTGGTTTAATGGTAAGCTAAAACAAAACTAACAAACTCCTAGCCTAACTTAATCTGACCTTACCTAACCTAACCAAACCTAACCTAACCAACTCCTAGCCTAACTTAAACTGACCTTACCTAACCTAACCTAAGCTAATTTACCCTTCACTTAACTTAACCTAACCTAACCTCTCTAATCTATCCCATATAAAGCCCATTTTAATCCTAGCTGACTTGAAGGATTTGTTGCGTAAATTCAGATTCGATTCCGACAGGTTATTTGGTCCGCCTCATTAACCTGCTCTAATCTAATCACTCACCTGTTTATTAAGTATTTTATCTGGTAATTAATCTTCTATAGTAGTTGTTCTTACGGGTAGATTAAGTCATCAGTTGGCATAATATTTGTTTTATGATTATTTGAGGATAATTAATATGCGCTGTATAAACGACTCTTGATATTACTGATACTATTATTATTATTATTATTATTATTACCTTGGATGTCGAAGTACCTAAAGAAAAAGACCTAATGAACAATGCTTATTAACCCTAGCAATTGAACCACCACCAACAACAACAATTTCATCTAGTAATAAAGGTTATATTAGGTTAAAGCTAAATACTAATAAATGGTCAACATCCCTGCCCTCCCCCCACAGAAGTCAACCAATATCCACCCGACTCACATGATCGATTTTCGCAACCAATATCCATATTTGGCAGTAAACACCACACCTCTGGGCTCAATTTCTCTAAGTAATGGTGATAAATTGACCGTTTAAAATACATATACCCGAATATCAACCACACCAGATATACCTCAAGTAGTTAATGTGATTATGTGGCGCTGTTAAGTTTGTCTTCGGTAAATATTAAGAAGGTGCGTCTGGCTGGACTTCGAAGCCTTCTCGTGATTGGCTGGCTACGATCTCGCGCGGACGAATAGAGAGCAAGCATCCCAGGTCCAGTTGCCAATGAATATTTTTTTCGGAAATTTCTCACCGACTGTGTTTTAAGTTTTTCTTATGAACCGTCCAACGTAAATATGCATAATATATATGCAATATAGCCGGTGGGGTGAGCGTTAAGTGGAAATATTACCCAACTGAGTCCTGTAAAACATATTATTTATACACTGTTGGTCTGCTCTTTGATCAAGCCTCTGTCACCCTCTGTTGAAAATGATTAAAATTCTATTTATTCCTGACAGAAAAATTTTCTTTGTCTCGTGGTGTTTTTTTTTTTTATGACAAAGTCCACAGTGGAAGAAAACATTAATGTTAGAATAAGTATTAAATGTTGTTGTGTTTTTTTAAGTATAAATGTACTGTTATTATTATTATTATTATTATTATTATACTCTAAATAACAATATATATTAACAATAATATGTATGACAACAATATTTTTACAACAAATTAACATTATATGTTAACGAACATCCCTAGAGAATAAGATCAATCCGGATCTATATCATAGGACTAACAACCATTTGGCAGAGCTCAGTGAGACATTCAATCTCCTGAAGGCAATGGAAAACTTGAACCCTGAACATGTCTTGTGATATCACGCACCACCAGGGGACACACAAGCTAGCCAAGTTATCATGCAGAACGAATATAAGAACAGTCTCATAAGTCATATATCTCTCTAACCTCTCGTAAATTGTTTATCTCTTTATGGTAAGTAGTGTATCTCACTGAGTTCTCTTACACAGCTAGTCTATCTCTCAAAACTCACTATCTCTCTGGGGATTCTCTCTCTTTAGGGTAAACAGTGTATCTCATAATGGTATCTATCTCTCAGGGTTCTTGTCAACAGTCTCTCCCTCACCCAAAAGTAATAAATAAAGTCTCTCTGACCTCCCAAGAAATAAGAAGAAGACGACCTGTGTGTGTGCTGGGGGGAGGGGGGTGACTGCTAGTAATGGGAGTCACTCGGGTAATATTTCTGTACCGTAAAGTATTGATCTGATAAACATGGTATTGGAAACCATTTGACCAATATTCTCTGCCGAGCCTTATGAGGTATTGGCTATTCAAGATTCATGTAAGATGTTCAACCCCCCTCCCCCCCCCCCCCATCAAAAAAAAATGGTGAAAAAAGACACTCTTCGATTATCTGTTTTAGGTTATAGAGTATAAGACATAGGTTTAGATTCTACTTATTTCTAGAGTTATGTGATTTAAGGAGAATCTCTCAAGTTTCTCAAGACCCTATATACGATACTCAATTGGGGGTGGGGTTGAGGGGGGGGGGTGAGGGGAGGGGAACGGTAAGGGTGATGTACTCCTATTCATTGAAGGAGTGGTCATTCTTCAGGCCACAAAGGTATAAAAGGCCATGATGCGACAGGCCATCAACGGGAAGCTACTGGTAAGGTACGATACTGTATCCCCGGTCACCTTACAGCTTTACCAGTACGATATGTTTTACAAACTGGTTTTTTTTATTTTTTTACTGCCAACCGCATGATGTTGTCAGCGTGTTTCACTGCCAAATATTGTCTACCATATGTTGTGGTATTGTGTTTTATTACCAAGAGTGTAAGAGTTCACTGCTGAACCAACTGCACGACGTTTCACTGCTGGAGGACAGGACAACCATAAGATATCCTACACAGGCTCTAGCGATCTCCTGTCAGGGAATATATCCCAGGGAAGGCCACAGGATAACTTGTTAGTGATATTTATGTGCAAACAGCTGCCACGGGACCCGGCAACTCTCCCTCCCACGACCATAACGCCAGCTGGAAGTATCCATTACACGACCGTATATAGCTACCCTCCCTATTTTATATCAGGGGGGGGGGGATCCCTACAGTGGTCAGTGTGGGGTAAGGTGGAGAGGCCATATGCTGCAATAGCCAGGGGGGGCAGGTATGTTGCCGAACTGCCATATGGCGGGTTGTCAGTTGCCATAAAAAACATATTTAATCTTCAAGTGCCATAGTAAATAAACCGGCTCCCCAGGTACCTTCATATACACAGTACTTTCTCAGGTGCTATTCTTAACATTATAGTGCCTCAGGTGCCATACTAAACACAAAAGATCCTCAAGTGCCACTGCGACTCAGATAAAGTACTCAAATATTCACTCCAAAACCGGATACAACTTGAGGGTGTCTCTGTGCCATTTAAGGAATGAGAAAACTACCTGCCCTTCACCTGACAGGGGTTCGAGCCTGGGATCTTGAAACTGAAGGAGGAATTTTCCACCGTGTTTAAGGAGAAGGTGAGACCATCTGGTGTCGGTAATGTTAACTGCTATTTTATGTATGGATTGTTAAATTTATCTATTGATCTTTATTTTTATTTATCTATGTATTTTTTCTTATTTATCTATGTATGTATATTTATAACCGCGTATGTATATATGTATGTATATGTCTGTCCGTCTGTCATTATACTTATCATCTCTCTACACATACATACATCCTTCCATCCAATTTTACACACACACACACACACACACACACACACACACACACACACACATATTAAGTCAAGATTAACAACTGGATATAATATATTCCTCCAACGAAATAAAATAGCAACATTTTTTTTAACCCCACAAAAGTTGTATAGGAAGGATATATATATATTTTTTTTACGAAACAATGAACACAGCGATGAAATTAAAAATACCCACCCAAACAAAAGCAAAAAAAGGGATGAAGTTGTTTTTTTATATATACAGTATATATATCCCAGTACACTGAAATACTAACACTTTTTCTGACCATCTTGTAGTTTAGGGGTAATGGCGTCCCTATTAGAGCTGATATAATATTAGGCTCAGTAGTATAATGACTGTTGGTAAATCAAAGGTGTTGTTATAATGAAGGTATATCATACTTACCTGCCTCACTCACTCACCTGTTCACCCCCCGCCATTCACTCACAAACATATCACGTATAATTGGAAACTATTGACTTAATTGGACTCACAAATGTAATAACAAAACACAAATGGTAGAAAAGCGTTACATTTGTTTTGGTAATGAAATTGTGAAGCCCTGGGTGAGGTAGTTTTATATGTAGTGTGCATCCATATACCTGTGTACCTGTTAAGTTGGTGGGAATGGCATATAAAGGTGTGTGTGTGTGTGGGTGGGTGGGTGGGTGGGTGTGTGTGTGGGTGGGTGGGTGTGTGTGTGTGTGTGTGTGGGTGTGTGGGTGTGTGTGTGTGTGTGTGTGTGTGTGTGTGTGTGTGTGTGTGGGCGGGTGGGTGGGTGGGTGTGTGTGTGTTAAGTCAGTAAGGTTGGCCATGTGATCGATTTGGTTTATATACAATACACATAACCCTTAGCCTTGTTCTCTGTACCTTAACAACCCTGCCAGTTGAATCACCTAATTCCAAACGCAAGATTATTATTATGTCCCTACCTACTGTATTTACACCTTGTCTCACATCTTTATGACCCAATTAACACACCTGCCAGCATCTACCTCCTACCTGGATTAGTTTTACAGAAGAATTATTAAAAAAAAAATATTGTCGCCTATAACAAATTTTAAGATGATAATTACAAAAGAGTATATCATCCTTACCTGTTGCATTCACACCTTCTCTAACATGTTTACGACCCAATTAACACACCTGTAAACACCGTCAGTTCCACAATGAATTTTTTTTTTTTTTTGTCTCAAATGTTTTCAAAAATTCAGTCATTCGATAACCCACTTTCAAAGAACCTGAATAACTGCATACCAAATTGAGTGCATTTATCTATCTCACTATTTTCTTTTTATTTCGTGTTTTGTTTTTCATTTTTTCGTATTTTATTTTTTTTAAGGATTTGTGTGGTTGAGGAAAGTAGATTATGTCATGGTGTTATATTATATTTGTTTGTAATTTAGTGTCCCAGATTTATTCATTTTTCTTTATTCATATATTCTTCAGGTATGACTCTCTTGGTTAGGTTAGGTTAGGTTGGGTTAAGTTAGGAATATCATGACACCCACACATACGGACATAATCACCTCCTGACCCTCCCACATACGGACATAATCATCTTCTGACCTCCCACATACGGACATAATCATCTCCTGACCTCCCACATACGGACATAATCACCTCCTGACCCCCACACACGGACATAATCACCTCTTGACACCCACACATACGGACATAATCACCTCCTGACCTCCCACATACGGACATAATCACCTCCTGACCCCCACACACGGACATAATCACCTCTTGACACCCACACATACGGACATAATCACCTCCTGACCCCCAACATATGGACATAATCACCTCCTGACCCTCCCACACACGGACATAATCACCTCCTGACCCCCAACATATGGACATAATCACCTCCTGACCCCCAACATATGGACATAATCACCTGCTGACCCCCAACATATGGACATAATCACCTCCTGACCCCCAACATATGGACATAATCACCTCCTGACCCCCCACACACGGACATAATCACCTCCTGACCCCCAACATGTGGACATAATCACCTCCTGACCCCCACATACGGACATAATCACCTCCTGACCCCCACATACGGACATAATCACCTCCTGACCCCCCACGTACGGACGTAATCACCTCCTGACCCCCACATACGGACATAATCACCTCCTGACCCCCACATACGGACATAATCACCTCCTGACCCCCCACATACGGACATAATCACCTCCTGACCCCCACATACGGACATAATCATCTCCTGATTTCCCACATACGGACATAATCACCTCCTGACCCCCCACATGTGGACATAATCACCTCCTGACCCCCAACATACGGACATAATCACCTCCTGACCCCCACATACGGACATAATCACCTCCTGACCCCCAACATATGGACATAATCACCTCCTGACCCCCACATACGGACATAATCACCTCCTGACCCCCACATACGGACATAATCACCTCCTGACCCCCCACACAAGTTATCTAAGACCTCTCATGACCAGCAAAGTTTGAAGTAGATCGAGAATCAGTTTAGGAGATAGATTACCTCACTAACCCGGCAGCCAAGTGGGAAAGTTTAGTTGTAATTTGAATATTTCCTGTGAGACAATAAGCCGGGGTAAGAGAGAAGGAAAACTTGGCTCTAACGACTATTGATTATTACAGTTTTCTAGGAATTTGTTTTGGAAATGATACAACGGGAACCATTCTTATCACCTGGTTAAGTTTTAGCTAGTGTTTTTTATTTTATTTTCTTGGGGGCGGGAGGGTGGGGGGTGGATATTTGTATTTTTAATGTCCTTGGGTCATATACTCACACGCATACATGGATACACACACACACACACACACACACACACACACACACACACACACACACACACACACAGTTCTAATTTATCAATTGAATGACTTTAATTCACCTCACTCGTCTCCAGTCAGCGAGGATCACACCAGACCCTTCTAACCACCCTCCATCCCTCCTCCCTATCCTCTACCCCCCCTCTCACCCCTCCCTCTCAACCCTTCCTCTCCTCATCCTTCTAACCCCTTTCTCACCCCCCCCCCCCTTCCCACCAAGAAATCCAACTCACAGTGCGGAAAATTACCCAAGAGGGGAGGGAGGGAAGGGGGATGAGGGGGAGGGGGGTGAAGAGGAGGGGGGGTGAAGGGGAGGGGGTGAAGAGGAGGGGGGTGAAGGGGAGGGAGAATGAAGAGGGAGGGGATAAATACGCCAGACCAGATGGAAGATGAATTTATATCGTGAGTAAATAAAATAAAACTCTCTTAAAGGGAGGAGGAGAAGGGAAGAGGTAGGAGGAGGAGGGGGAGGAGGGAAGGGGGAAGGGGGAGGAGGGAAGAGGTAGGAGGAGGAGGAGGAGGAGGAGGAGGGAAGAGGTAGGAGGAGGAGGAGGAGGGAAGAGGGAGGAGGAGGGAAGAGATAAGAGGAGGAGGACGAGGAGGAGGGAAGAGGTAGGGGGAGGAGGAGGAGGGAAGAGGGAGGAGGAGGGAAGAGATAAGAGGAGGAGGAGGGAAGAGGTAGGAGGAGGAGGAAGAATTGAGAAGGGAGGAAATAGGAGAAGGGAGAAGGTAGAAGGGGGTGAACAAGGAAGTTGTGGGAAGAAGGGAGGGGAGAGGGAGATAAAGGGAAGGAGAGGAAGGAGGAAGGAAGAATGAAGGAAGGAAGAAAAGAAGAAGGAAGGAGAAGGAAGGGGGAAGGAGAAGGAAGGAAAGAAGGAAGGAAGGAGGATGGTAGAGATACTGGCTGCCTGGAACAACAAAAGACGTCCACCAGGAATCGATACCATAAGTCATATACATATAATACTTTGGTCTTGTAATTAAAGATGAAGAAGAGGATCATATCTGAGTTTATTAAAAAGTTAAAACGGAGACCACAGGAAGGCTAAGACGGACGAGATAAATGAATTCGTTTTAATATCTAGACCAAACCAACGAAGGGAAATATTAGATACAATTTAACGTAAAAAATAATGAGATATTTACCCATATAATTAAGTGAAATGGGGGAGGTGGGTGGTAATGGGACTGATATTAATGGGTGAAATTATAGTAAGGAGGGCCATGGGAAGGGAAGAGACGAGGATGAATGATTGTAATTAAAAAGTTGTGGTCCCGAGGGTGATGTTGTATAGATTGGGAGGATTGGTTGTGGTAATGGTTAAGACACATCTCTTACCCACCCCCTCCCACCCACACAACACCCCCCTCCCACCCACACAACACCCCCTCCACACAACACCCCCTCCCACCCACACAACACCCCCTCCCACCCACACAACACCTCCCTCTCACCCACATAACACACCCCCTCTCACCCACACAACACCCCCTCCCACCCACACAACACCCCCTCCCACCCACACACCCCCTCCCACCCACACAACACCCCCTCCCACGACAAGCAGTGTGTATGTTTCAGTAATCAACCAGTTTAAGTGGCTGTGTTCTCTAAGTTAAATTTAACAGAATAATATAGTTTGTTGTGGGAATTTGTTCATGTAATGTTTTGGGTTAAACTTACTTCTTTGTTTTGGTATAATAGACGAAATTACTGTACCAGGTTTATTTTATAATTATGAAGTTAAAGTGAGTGTTAATTTATCATGTTATTTAAAAAAAACGGAAAGAGATGTGAGAGTTAACTTGTATATTTTAACGGAGTATAATTTTAACCTGAAATTTTAATATAGTTATACTTAAAAATTAGCTAACCTAACCTAAGTAGTATTAGGGTATCAGGTGAAATAAACTGGGGGGCTAAACTACAGGTGATCCTAAATACTTTTCAAAGCGAAAACTTGAGTCAAATACATAGTTTCTAAAGAGCTAAATGTCCTCTGCTAGAAGATGGTTTCCAGAGCTCGTTGTGGAGACGTAACCTGCCATACTTGCATGACTGGAGGCTTTAGCAACTGCCAATACTTGTGGGAAACCCTATTGGTCCTTGGGGGAGAGGGCTTCGAACCCTTGTCGTGACATCTGTTCGACCGCTTGAGACACCCACCCAACACCACCAAAATAAATGGATTCACGTTTAGACTCAGTCAGACAATTCCATTTTAGTGTGAAGGGTTGTGTGGGTTGTGTGGGTAGAGTGGGTTATGTGGGTTGTGTGGGTAGAGTGGGTTGTGTGGGTAGAGTGGGTAGTGGGATGACGTGTGACGGGTTTTGTAAGGACAGGTGAGGGCACAGGTAACAGATGAGGTCACAGGTAACAGATGAGGTCACAGGTAACAGGTGAGGACACAGGTAACAGGTGAGGTCACAGGTAACAGGTGAGGTCACAGGTTACAAGTAAGGACAAAGATAACAGGTGAGGACACAGGTAACAGGTGAGGACACAGGTGACAGGTGAGGACATGGATAACAGGTGAGGACACAGGTGACAGGTGAGGACACAGGTGACAGGTGAGGACACAGGTAACAGGTGAGGACACAGGTAACAGGTGAGGACACAGGTAACAGGTGAGGACACATATAACAGGTGAGGACACAGGTGACAGGTGAGAACATGGATAACAGGTGAGGACACAGGAAATTCACTCAGCCTCACCGTGATGGGCGGGCGGAGATGGATGACACTGTAGTAGACGACCCCGCGGGAGGCGAAGATTAATTGATGTAGCAAAAAGAAATTATTTAAAGAAAGTTGGAAAATGAGAGACTTAGTTTTCGGTGTTCAGTTATACAAAACTTAACCTAACCCCTATCAAGTTAAATACGCTGTGGGTGTTTAATCTTCATGTGAGCTCTTTCTTTATATTTCCATCTTCAAACACTTTCATCATCATCCAGTTGATTCTCCTTCATATGTATGTATGTATGTATGTATGAATGTATGTATGTTTGAGTTAGACAAAGGTTACACACATGGTTTGATCTCTGTCTCCCGTCGTCTCTCAGGATCAAGAGATATATTGTCTCCTAGCATGATGGAGAGCGTCTTGAGGACAGACATCTTTATCCAGTGTGATGGAGAATACCTTTAGCACGATGGCTTAGCCTGATGGAGAGCTGAGGAAGAACGTCATAACGAGTACCTTACTTTAACATGATGGAGAGCTGAGGAAGAACGTCATAACGAGTACCTTACTTTTAACATGATGGAGAGCTGAGGAAGAACGTCATAACGAGTACCTTACTTTTAACATGATGGAGAGCCAAGAAAGAGCGTCATGAGAACAAATACTTTTTTGTTTACATGATAGAGAGCATCTTCAAGACACTTCTCTTCTTCTTGTGCAATGGAAAACGTCTTTAGCGGGGAGGACTCAAGAAAAAAAAAACACTCTTGGTCTGTGTAACAAAATGGTCTTGGTTCCGAGGCATCGTTTATGTTGTCACGTCTACTGCTGACAGGGCGTATCTCACTTTTTCTCACCCTCCCCTCCCCACCCCTCCCTCAGTCTGCACCCCAGCCAATATTTCCTCGCTTAGAACATGGCGTGCACTCTCTCTCTCTCTCTCTCTCTCTCTCTCTCTCTCTCTCTCTCTCTCTCTCTCTCTCTCTCTCTCTGTACCAGTTCGTTAGTGTAAAAGCAATATTATTGTTTTTGTCCAGGCGAGTGTTGCGTATACCTTGGGTTCACTGGCCAGTCTCCATTACCACGTTGTTACAGAGAGCGTCCTCCTGACCTCCTGGGCCCCTGATCTCCTGACCTCTTGGGTCTCTGACCTCCTGATCTCATGGGCCTCTAACTTCCTGACCTCCCGGGCCCCTAACTTTAAGACCTCATGAGCCCCTGAGCCTCTGACTTCGTGACCCTATGCCCCACTAACCCCCCGACCTCTGTCCCCTGCCCCTCTGACTCCCTGACACCTTACAGGGATTGTTTCTGTAAAATATAAAACAAGTTGTAGAGTTGAGTTTGTGACGTACACATGTTTCCACTGGAGCAAGTATTAATGATTCAAAGGTTACGAGACCACTATGTTCTTTGTGACACGTAGCCATCCACCTCCCCACACATACATCCACTCCCCCCACACGCCCACACACACACACACACACACACCTTCCCCTCCTCTCACTATTATACTGCACTAGTTGGTCAGGTTTGTGTTCTAGTTCACGTAGCGTTCAGGTTAATTGAGTGTAAACAAACAGTATCTTACAATTTGTATATAAAGTGCACAAAGAATGTTACTATTTGTTGACGGTTTGTTGCACGTGTTGCAGTCTGTTATTTGCAAGTTATTTATGATTCGGTTTATAATGTTACTTTTTTATTTGTCGTTCAATGTCGTGGAGTCGATGGATATGTGATAGTGTCTTGGCTGTATTGTGATAACACTATAACACTATTTTATATCACCACTTATTGTTGATATTAACAACTCATGCCATTACCACTTATTTATGATACTACGATTTTTATTAACGACACTTACTACTGACGTAACACTACAATTGACATCGCTACTATAACTGACATAACACTACAACTGACATCGCTACTATAACTGACATAACACTACAACTGACATCGCTACTATAACTGACATAACACTACAACTGACATCGCTACTATAACTGACATCACTATTACCACTAACCTCTCAGTGTATTTAACATAGAGGTTATGCCCCAACACATATAACTCATATTAACTCCCACGTGTGTTCAGTAGTATACAGCAGCGACTGGAGTTCCCTGGGGTTGTGACCATTGATAAACAGTGGAAAAAGTGAACTAATTAACCCGTAGAATTTGCCTTATTTACGCTGTGTTGCTGTGTGCAGAAATCGTCCTTCGCGAAATAACTTTTCCTCTATAAATAAGACCTTTACACAGGTCTTACACCACTGGCACCACAACGTAACCCTAATATATGTCAAGAATCAAATATGTATCAGGTCTCCTCCTCTGAGTCATTGTGGTGAAGTGTTGGAGCATCAAATGTCTTCTCTGGAGTTTCTGTTTGTTACAATAAGACTAGAAGGAACTGTAGGACACTAGGATACTGTTACCCAAGGATCCCAGTCTCTCTTATCCTTCCTGTACAGTAGACAGAGAAGACACGAGGGTTGAACCATGTGTGTAACCCAATACTAGTGTTTGCATCCCAGACACTTGTTAAAAATGTCTATGATTCCTGTGTTCTGAGCAGTGTGTAATGCCAGGATTATCTTAATGATGGTCTGAACTTCATTTTATTAAGTGCCATTCCCCAGAGTACCCACAGATGAGGGCATGGAGGCATTGATTAAGGGGAGATACTTATATTCATGGTGGTGAGGTCAAGAGTTATCCCATGACAGAGGCCCATCGGTTATAACGATTGTCTGAGGAAGAGTTCAGGATGGATAAGAAGAAGAACTCTCATTACATACAGGTGAGCCCTCTTCAGAACAGGTATTTCTTTATCAAGTATGTCTGAGGCAAAATTCACCGTAATATTCTTGTTCCTGCCCAGACTAAGGTACCGTTTTGATTATTTACTAACTGACTGCCTGACTTATTCATTTACTGTGAGAACTTTTTGCTAAATCCCCGACACCTCTCTCTCTCTCTCTCTCTCTCTCTCTCTCTCTCTCTCTCTCTCTAACTCAATATTCCCCACGTCATGCTGACTCATCTGGGTTATTCTTCATTAAAGTCATCTGGTCAAACAGGTTCAGACGACTTTTTTTTCATTTTGGTGGAGTTTCGTGCTGAAGGTCAGACGGGGAAAGTGGAGCTAGGTTTTGGTGAGTCGACAGAATTGATATTGTCTGCTTCAACCTTTGGTATTTCCTGATGATATTGGATATGATTACGTACAGTTGGAGACTTTTCCAACTGGTACACTCCACATTGCCAATCCACACTCTTAGTGAAGTGTGAACCCATAGAGTGTGTGAGGGGATGACGGGGACTGGTGTGTGAGGTAGTGACGGGGACTGGTGTGTGAGGGGGTGACGGGGACTGGTGTGTGAGGGGGTGACGGGGACTGGTGTGTGAGGGGGTGACGGGGACTGGTGTGTGAGGGGGTGACGGGGACTGGTGTGTGAGGGGGTGACGGGGACTGGTGTGTGAGGAGGTGATGGGGACTGGTGTGTGAGAGGGTGACGGGGACTGATGTGTTAGGGGGTAACGGGGACCGGTGTGTGAGGGAGTGACGGGGTCCGGTGTGTGAGGGAGTGACGGGGACTGGTGTGTGAGGGGGTGACGGGGACTGGTGTGTGAGGGGGTGACGGGGACTGGTGTGTGAGGAGGTGATGGGGACTGGTTTGTGAGGAGGTGACGGTGACTGATGTGTTAGGGGGTAACGGGGACCGGTGTGTGAGGGAGTGACGGGGTCCGGTGTGTGAGGGAGTGACGGGGTCCGGTGTGTGAGGGAGTGACGGGTTACGGGGGATGAGGAGTGTTATCAGAGGTTAGAGGGATTGGAAAAGTTTAAGAAGTTACTTGGGCAGTTGCATCGCAGTATGTATTAAGCAAAGATATAAATACGTAGGGCAAAACACAAATGATGTTTAAAATGTGTTACTGCACATTTAAGTGGTTCACATTTAAGTGGTATTTCCAGCTTGTGCAACAGTGTTTAGAGGATCGGGTCTTGAACGATAATGTTAGTGGCGGAGTATCGACAAAGGAGTTAATTTTACAAAACTTATTCCAAAACAGACAAAGTTTGACTCTACAGTATACAGAGAGACGTACACACCGATTACTATACCCTTCATCCCTCCCCCTCTACCAAGAGATATTAAAGATGCGTTAAATGGTTAGTAACTGTCCCAAGAAACATAAACAAACACAACAGTAGAATGAAAGGAAGTAGACACAAACATAAGGATAATAACGTAGCTTAAGTGATCCATGACAACAATGTATAAGTGATGGTAATGACACACTAAACCCACCAAGTCCTACTAACACTCCGTGGCCACCAGACCTATGTTACCTTGATTAAACATTTGTTAAAGAGGACAGGTGAAGTACTTTTGAATGACCATTGCATCATAATGATAACTAAAATTAATATTTCTGATTGGCTGAAAATTGGAGCTGACTTGTACATACATAATATCTCTGTTTGCCAGAATCCCTATTAGCTGGAATTCTTCAATACCCAGAATTGAAATTGGCAAAAAAAAAAATTCCGGAAAAATTATCTCAATTCTGGGTCTGTGAATGAGTTTCTCAGGTTGAAATTCAGGTGCATTTTCTGGAAAATTCCGAGAAAATTTCCAAGAAAACTTTCTCCATTTTTTTCCGGATCTGGGAGCAAATTACAAGAAATAATACACAATTTCCAGAAAATTCCTTGAAACTTTTCCAAGTACCTGGACAAATTCCAGGGATGTGGAATTTTACAGGGTTTGAAAGAATCGCTCATTACCTGGAAATATCTCATTCCAGGAAGAGCTCTGCACTAATTATTCTGGTTAACGAGGATATCACCGTAGCAGTGATAATGTAGATAACCATAGTACAAATTATAAAAAAAAAAAATCACCAGTATTAAACTAACTTAATCCTACTTAATCTAACCTAACCTAATTTAGGGAAAGTTTGGTTATGTTAAGATACCGAAAGGACGTCTCAAATGAAAGAGGCAATTTCCCCATATATATGTAATAATATCCAGTGAGTCATTAAAAAAAATTGTCTTTCACAAGAAAGTCTGATGGGACTTACCCCCGAGTACAGTGTCATGACACTCAAACTTAAGATTATACGAGCTTATATAAGTTAATTATACTCAGAGTTAGCATAGTAATCATGGAGTTAAGTCTTAATCATGCAAATATACCTAGAACTCATGATAGATACACACACACACACACACACACACGTTTGCACATATCCCCCCAAAAAGCTTTACCATTTATTGCAATGTAGTAAGAAAGTATTATGCATTTTATGTCAACCCATACAGTACGCAAGGCCAGTATTGAGATCTGCTCTTAACTGATACGCAAACCATTAGAATAAACTCGAATTTTCGTGCATATATTTTTAACTGGAGTGCATTTGTATTGATCAGAAAAACTACAGGTGCTGTTTAGGGAAAGTTAGTACATTGCTGCACCAGCATTACATCTTTGAGCTGAAGATTATTTACATCTGTGTTGAGCTTATAACAAATCCTACTGTATTTGGTTTCATGCTAAATTGACAAAACCTCACAATTATGTTTACTAAAACAAAAACAAAAATATATGGACTGATGAAATGGAAAATGAAATCCGACGAAATAAATGCTTTCGGGTCCTTTTCCAAGGGAACTAAAGAAAAAAAATAGTATTTTGCCTTCTGCTGCATTAAAAGAAATACAAAAACTTTACCAAGACCCCCCAAAAGTGTACACGATTGTTGCACCGAATTTCTATGGATTTTTTCAGCTGATCCTAAAAAATAACCTTACAAAACTGTTGCAGTTAAATTTATATATACATAAATCTTACCTCAATGCAAAATTAACTTTACATTTAATATAAACAGAAAAATTACATAGATATATGATATTTCATCTGAAAATAAAGATTGTATGTGTTGCATTGGAATACATATGTATTTTATCTGTGCCTGATTAAAAAATTACATTTGTACTGTACGAAAAATTAAATTTAAACTTTAGTTGTTCTTAAAATAAACTTCACATATCATAATTATATTATGTAATGAGAAGAAATACATATGTATGACATCTGACACATGAAATGCATTGCAGTAAAATACATGAACCTTATCTCCATCTGAAAAACAAACACTACAGTACCTCTATAAACCTCCTTCTAACTGTTACTTCTACTTTTAATTAAAACCTATACATTGTAACCTAACCTAACCTAACTTAACCTAACCTAACCTAACCTAACCTAACTTAAAGCAAACAGTGTTAGAAGCCTTGATTTACCTCAGTGCATGATGTTAGCACCGCTAGGTTGCTTGTACTATACGGTCTGCAGGGTTAGTAAGATGCATGCAATACAAATAAAATAAAGTCTGCACCCTGATAAAGCAAGGCTCAGGATTCAAAGTTTATCCCCACTTTATAAGATAATGAAGGATAAAAATAAATGTTACCTGAAAGCTTATTAACGCTTACGTTTATTTCAAAGAAAGTTAAAATTTTGTCAGTGGATTTTAGCAGATATTTAACCCAACACAAATCACAAATCTGGTTGTGCATATTTAAAACTGTACCCTAGTATACAGTAACCTTATCTAGCATAACTGATACAAAATACCAAGGCTTTGTACTTACCACAGATGCTTCCCAAGTTTTGACCTGTAAAACCATAAACCAATGTTAGGAACAATATTTATTACAGTAAGTTCATTAAAAAAAATCTTGTAAAATAATACGGCAGTAGATATTTTCCCGTGACTGGCTTCTAACGCTATTTTACCGGGAGTGCGCTCTGATTGGCTTTTCGTCCACTACTGGCGAACAATGCAAGAACTATATTTGACCGTGACTGGTGGCAATTGGAATATATTTCGCCATGAGTCGATCGTTATGTAGTTATAAACATACCTAACCATATTTCAGTTATGCATGGAAACTACTAACAGAGGTAGAGATAAAGATTCATTTTAGGTAGAACAAGCAATTTCATATTTCTATTTATAAAGGGAGAAATCCCCCCCCCCCCAAAAAAAAATATATATATATATATATATATATATATATATATATATATATATATATATATATATATATACAGTATATATATATATTTCATTAGCCCATAAAGCACTCGGACTTCTACATATAATTAACAACCTCACCCCGCCAGTACTCGAACCCACGATCTTATGTGTGTGACCGGGGAATGTTACCTCTAGACCACTAGGACACGAAAAGCAGTCCTAGACTTTTTATATTTCACGCAAAGCCTGTTCATCGAGCTTATGGCGCCGTGAACCTCCAATAGGGGACTACCCGTGCCATGTAGGTGGTCAGAGTAACGCTTTACCAAATCCGGCTTCAAAACACGAGGTTCCATATATATTTCATTAGCCCATAAAACGTTACTCTGATCACTTACGAGGCACGGGTGGTCCCCTATTGGAGGTTCACGGCGCCATAAGCTCGATGAACAGGCTTTGCGTGAAATATAAAAAGTCTAGGACTGCTTTTCGTGTCCTAGTGGTCTAGAGGTAACATTCCCCGGTCACACACATAAGATCGTGGGTTCGAGTACTGGCGGGGTGAGGTTATATATATATATATATATATATATATATATATATATATATATATATATATATATATATATATATGCAAGTAAATCACTGTAGGTGCGCGTGATCTAGGTATATGCTGATAACCACCATGGTTATCAGCATATATATATATATATATATATATAACCTCCGCCACAAATTTATATTTTTCGAGTAATTTAATCGATAAGATCTCCCCAATTACCAAAAATATTGGTGGTTCAAAGTGGGCAATAAATGGAAAATGTGGGTTAAAATACTGAAAAGAACAAACAAGCTTTTGAAAACCTAAACTAACCTTACCTAACCTGTAAAAAGGTTAAAAACAAAGAAATGTCCGAGAACACCACTACCACCAGAAGTTGTTGTTTAAATTCGTTCATTTTATCCACAGATGTTCTTATCATTACAAAAGAGGAGACATTTACTAGTACCTAATAGAACCTGACCTAACCAACCAAAGAAACCAATCTAACCTTACCTAACTTCCTCGCCTGGGGTGGACCCCTGTCATTAATCAGAAAGTACTTAGCCAATCTGAGCACACTCACAGTAAACTAGCGTCAGTAGGAACTTAGCCAGTTACGGCAAAATATCCACCACGAAACAATAAACCCAGCCACGATGCAGTAGTTGTACGTCTTTGACACTACTACCATGATAAAAAACTATCACTCACTAAGGATTTTAAAGTAATGCCACACTTCAGTACTATACGACCGGACTTAATCCCAGATAATTAAAAAAAAAATCATCGACCAAAGTCCCAAAATATGATATCTCACCTTTATTACAAATTAATACTATTTCTTAAATAATAAGAATGGCATTTTAAGTACATATTAGACCTTGATTAGAATTGTGTGTTGTTTCCAAATGATCAGCAACATCCCTTTGGTAACAGCGAGCTGATACTTTATTTTCATTCACTGGAACCTTCAATGACTCCGATGAATGTAAGAAACCATCATATGTCCCTTTCTTTTCCTCCTATATCACTGCCGACATGTCTGAACATTCTAGCAAATTCAAAAACATGTCTATAATTCTAGCTGGAAGAGACCACTGACTATTGCCATCAGAGCTGAAAGTTATACATCATCAATTATTATTCCTCGACCATTTTGCAAGTCGAAACTGATATCGCACAAAAAATTATTCCTCCTGCATTTTATGTAAGGAAGCTTTTATATTCTATGGAAAAATTTCGTCAGGTAGCTGCTAAGACTGGAACAATATCTTAAATATTACAAAAAACAGTAAAAATACTCACTCGTGGTCTTGCTGGTGGCATCATCCTACGGTCGCTAATTATCACTCAACCTAGATCACATAGTTCCACTTAACTGAGTTCACTTATTTTCACTTAACTAAGATCACTTATCTTCACTTAACTAAGATCACTTTTCACTTAACTGAGATCACTTATTTTCTCTTAACTGAGATCATTTATTTTCACTTACCAAGATCATTAATTCTCACATCGTCTGCTATACAGGTGCGTCCGCAGTCTTTGTTTCCAGGTCAAGAAACAAATGACGATCTCATTGTAGGTGTTTATTACGATTTCCATTGGTTGACAGTAAGTAAGAAAATCGAAACAACAATGCACAGGTTAGGAAGTTAGGTAAGGTTAGGTAAGGTTAGGTTAGGTTAGGTTAGGTAAGGTTAGGTAAGGTTAGGTTAGGTTAGGTTAGGTATGGTTAGGTTAGGTTAGGTTAGGTTAGGTTAGGTTAGGTAAGGTAAGGTTAGGTTAGGTTAGGTAAGGTTAGGTAAGGTTAGGTAGGTTAGGAAGTTAGTTAAGGTTAGGTAGGTTAGGTTAGGTTAGGTTAGGTAAGGTTAGGAAGTTAGTTAAGGTTAGGTAGGTTAGGTAAGGTTAGGTAAGGCTACTAAGGTAGGTAAGGTTAGGTAAGGCTACTAAGGTAGGTTAGGTAAGTTAAGTAAGGTTAGATATGTTAGTTAATGTTAGGTAGGTTATGTAAGGTTAGCTAATGTTAGGTAGGTTAGGTAAGGCTACTGAAGGTAGGTTAGGTAGGTTAAATAAGGTTAGGTAGGTTAGGCAAGTTTAGGTAAGGTTAGGTATAAGATTAGGTAAGGTTAAGTAGGTTAGGTAGGTTAAGTAGG
Organism: Homarus gammarus; assembly: GCA_958450375.1. Classification (NCBI taxonomy): domain Eukaryota; kingdom Metazoa; phylum Arthropoda; class Malacostraca; order Decapoda; family Nephropidae; genus Homarus; species Homarus gammarus. Next base: position 315,152 of record CAUDMG010000830.1, read on the forward strand.
TAAGGTTGTTAGGTAAGGTTCTAATAGGTTCTGTGCGTTGCTGTTTCGATTTTATCACTTGGTATTATCTAAACAACACCTCTTGAAAATTTGGTTGTTTCAAAAAGTCCTTCTGGAGCCAACAGTGTGTTTCACTTTCACCATTTTCCTTAACTGAGATCACTACTTTTTACTTAGCTGAGATCACTAATTTTTACTTAACTGAAATCACTAATTTTCATTTAACTGTGATCACTAATTTTCACTTAACTGAAATCACTAATTTTCATTTAACTGAGATCACTAATTTTCACTTAACTGAGATCACTAATTTTCCTTAAAATAGATTACTAATTATCCCTTAAGTCACACAAATATTCATTAAATATCTCAAGCCAATACCACTCGCTATATCGTCACTGGACACGTCATTGATATTATCGATATTTTCACCGCTAAATTCTTACATACGTTTTGGAAAAGTTTGTTTACATCATCGCAGCTGATCTTCGCATAACACTTTAAATTTTCTCACCTTTCCACACCATAGCTTTTATCTTATATGTTTGTAGCGTAATTATTCCAGCAATGTTTTACAAAGTAGACGTGGGAATCAGTTCACGGTAACAAGTTATGTAGAAATACATGGTGTCGTCTGCCCGGCAGTCTGCGGTGGTTGGTGACTGATGGACGGCCATGTTGGTCAACGCTCAGGGGACGCTCGTTGTCTTGCCAAGTTCTTCAACCTTTAACTTATTTTTCTATCTCAAGATTGTATTCAGTTGTATTATATGAAGAAAAAATATTAATAAAATAAATTTATATAGATGGGTGAAAGTCATCTATCAGATGTCATATATCTTTGAAGTAATAAATATTTAATATCTTAAAGGAAAGTTAGAGGTACAAATTGAATATATTTAGAAAGTCGTGATTTAACTGTTCATAAAATATGATTTTTAAGATCGAGCGAAACATATATGATTATATTAATATGTACAATATAACTATTAATAATAAAACTAATACTGATATTAATATTGTCAAAACTAAAGGAAACCTTTCGTGTTTATATGACGTACTGTAATATGACAAAGACTTTGGCAGAATGTTGACCTGACTCACTTATTAAACCTGCTGTAAAAAATAACTGTGAAGAAATTATTTTAAGCGTCTGTATGACTGTTGTTATGTCTACAAATAGAGAATTACTGAGTGTTCAGTGAAACATTACCATTTTTTATTGTTTTAATTTTTGGTTACCAGGTCTGAAAAAAAAGTGACAAAAACACTTGAAGATAACAGAAAAGGGCCTGCAGAATCATGCTCGGCGCAGACTACTCCGGCTACACCAACGCTCTCTCCACCCTGGAAATGCCATCCCTCAGTGGCCTCCACCACCAAGCACTGGAAAGGTTTGGCAGTGGACTACTGCACCACCCTCGTCATCGCCACCTCCTGCCACCTGCAGCCCCCCACCCAACTCGCGCAGTCCGCCACTACAACAAAATACAGCCCATAAGAGCCCTCACCGATAGATATAACAACAGCACCATCCCATCTTTTGTTAAAATAATGTAAGTCTGTATATTTTCAGCCACCTGCTGCAACTCTATTAATAAACCGTTTATTATTATTATTATTATTATTATTATTATTATTATTATTATTATTATTATTATTATTATTATAGTGTGTTGTCACCAATTTTCATGAAAATCCGTAAAACCTTACAGCCTGAACACTTAACACAGGCTAGACTCGTCACCAACAGCCTGAACACTTAACATAGGCCAGACTGGATGATCATTCACCAGCAGTGAGGTGTTATTGGCTCACATTACTGCCAGCTGGCCAGGGAAGGACACATTCTACCTTCCTGGTAAACTTCTTAACACTTAACATTTTGATCATTTAGTTCACTACGTCTGAGAGTCTTGTCTGGTGACCTAACATTAGTATACGAATTATATACATGTATCTGGTTATATACGATATGTTGATATATATTTACAGAATATTTACACTTGTTTCTCTTTCCTTTATTAACTTATTGTTATGAAGAACAAGAGAAGTATATTAGTATTGAGTAATTACGTTATATTACCTGATAAAGATGATCTTCAGAAAAGGAAAAGTTTATATCATATCTTATATTTTATAAAGGAAAATAATTCATTTATTCTTTTATTGATCTAAAACTGTTGGTCATCATTGAGGAAGACCTGGTGAAGGTCATGGGTAAAACGTTAAGTTGAAACAAGTCTCAAGATGTTTTTTCTCCTGTAAGGCGACAAGAAGTGGTTCAAGCAGGTGAGTGAAGGTAAAGGTGAGACATGTGGCTATTATTACTTGCCAGAAACACTTACATACAAACTTCACCTTCCGATATCTGAGGTCAGGTTGTGGATATATATTGTGGTGGAGCGGAGGAGCAGCAACAAACGCAGCTCACATCTCACACAATGAAGTTTGTAAGTAAACGTTTATCTAAACTATTATGGCCACGTTTGTAGCAAGATGAAATTTACAGGAAATTAATTAATATTTTCATCAATATTGCTGAGAACTGGAGTGGCAGAGTGGATACAACGCTCACCTGCTGCCCGAAGGGTTGCTGGTTAGCTCCCTCGGCACCCCACGTCGACCCACCATGAGCACCCAACTTTATAGTTAGGGTAGAGATGGCTGTTGGGTACAGTGCCAGCCACACTGTCTCCTTGTATACCTGAAGCTGAGTATTCAGTAATCTCTTACATAAGTAACATGTACTAAAACTAGATTGATTACCAGAAGATGAAAAGGTGTTCACGATAATATATCAACACATCGTTGTTTAGAGAAAAATTCCTGTAATCTGATCCACATCTTGAGTTGTGACGTGTTGTTGTTGTCACACACAGACCGCGCTGATCCTGGTGTTCATGATGGTGGTGTCAGCGGTCGTCAGTAGTCCCGCCCCACACAAGAAGGGCTTTGGATTTGGCGGCAAGAAAGGCGGCCGTCGTGGCTTTGGCGGCTTCAGTCCTGTTCACGTGGTCCAAGTACCTATCCCAGTGTACCATGGCGGCTACGGTGGCGGCTACAGCCACGGCGGCTATGGTGGCGGCTACAGCCACGGCGGCTACGGTGGCGGCTACAGCCACGGCGGCTACGGTGGCGGCTTCGGCAGCAGCTTCGGAGGTAGTCACGGTAGTCTGTACGGCGGCTTTGGAGGCGGTCACGGCGGTTACGGTTATGGAAGCTACGGAAAGAAGTAGACTGAACAAGTGAGAGTTAGAGAGTTGGTCTGGGAGCACTGCCGCTGTGAGAGTCTTCCTGGACAGGTAACTCTCTCTCACCTGCTCATGTTAATCATTAATGTAAATAATGGTCAATACTTTCCTAACACCTCATTCTTCCTTTCATTATAAAAATCTTACACTTCGTGTAGGAAATATTATGTTCTTATAACCTTCATCATCATTTTTGTACGATACTGATTTTTTACTGAATAAAAACAAATCTGTTTATGTCTTCGTTTTCCTGACCTGTGAAGAAGTTAGTGACGTCAACACCACTCATCCTTGTCTCGCTGCACAACCAAATTTAGATCACTTGAAGAGAAGACAACCCAACTTGTATCATCTGGTGATTAAACCCAACTGTTACCTGTAGGAGGATAAGATAGGTTAGTTTAAGTTAGATTGTCTTAAGTTAGACTATATTATGCTACGTTAGGTTCGTTAATCTAATCATCATGTGAAATGAGCTGGGTTGCCTAATCTTCATGTGATGCTAACGAAGAATATGACGAATTTAAAACCTTACCTAGGAAACAGCATCTCAATACCTTAATTGAACGCTGTTCATAGATGAGATAAAAATATTTCAGTCTAAAATAGGTTAGGTTAAGTTTGCTTAGGTTAGGTTAGGTTTGCTTAGGTTAGGTTAGGTTTGCAGCAGACACAATGTATTACACTGATGGTCAGTTTCTATAACGTAGTGTAGTTTGTGTTTCACTTAAGGTTTGTTTACGATAGGCGAGTGGTTCAGGATATATTAGACCTTGGTAACACTGTGAGAATATTGTTCATTTATCACTACCACACTAGCAGCTGAGGCCCACCACACGCACCACAGCTTTTCTTTCACAACACGTCATTATATCCTCGTCACAACACGTCATTATATCCTCGTCACAACACGTCATTATATCCTCGTCCACAACACGTCATTATATCCTCGTCACAACACGTCATTATATCCTCGTCACAACACGTCATTATATCCTCGTCCACAATACGTCATTATATCCTCGTCACAACACGTCATTATATCCTCGTCCACAATACGTCATTATATCCTCGTCACAACACGTCATTATATCCTCGTCACAACACGTCATTCTATCCTCGTCACAACACGTCATTATATCCTCGTCCACAACACGTCATTATATCCTCGTCACAACACGTCATTATATCCTCGTCACAACACGTCATTATATCCTCGTCACAACACTTCATTATATCCTCGTCACAACACGTCATTATATCCTCGTCACAACACGTCATTATATCCTCGTCACAACACGTCATTATAGCCTCGTCCACAACACGTCATTATATCCTCCTCCACAATACGTCATTACCACTTCGTCCACAACACGTCATTATATCCTCGTCACAACACGTCATTATAGCCTCGTCCACAACACGTCATTATATCCTCGTCACAACACGTCATTATAACCTCGTCCACAACACGTCATTATATCCTCGTCACAACACGTCATTATAGCCTCGTCCACAACACGTCATTATAGCCTCGTCCACAACACGTCATTATAGCCTCGTCACAACACGTCATTATAGCCTCGTCCACAACACGTCATTATATCCTCGTCCACAATACGTCATTACCACTTCGTCCACAACACGTCATTATATCCTCGTCACAACACGTCATTATAGCCTCGTCCACAACACGTCATTATATCCTCGTCCACAACACGTCATCACCTCCTCGTCCACATTACGTCCTCCCCACTTCGTCACCAACACGTCACTTCCTCGTCGGTCAAATTGCTCGTACAAGAGTTATTACTGGCAGGTGGACCACAGCCCACAAACACCACCTCACTGTTACCACTGTACACCTGAGGGAACTCGATAACACCCATCCAGAACCCAGTGTATAGAGTTCTTCCCTTAGTGAATGAATCTTTGCTTAGGTAGAGTCTCAGTGTAATTTTTTCTCTTAACTAGTGTCTATGAATGTACTGTATCTAATTAAAATTTATCAGTGTAATTCTGTATCCTAACTGTAAGTAAATGAGTGTATCTAATTAAGGTAAAAATCTCAGTGTAATTATGAGAACATTATTGAGGTAATTTATACATTTTACCTTACGTTATTCAAAAAGATTCGTTCCTATGTTTTCCTATTTGTGAGGAATTCAACGAGAGACTCCAGTGTCACATTCGAACATGCTGACACAGGTGTTTCATGGTCACCAGTGACGAATAACATGATCTTACCTGAGTTAGAGGTTGAGGGTCAGGGAGCAGTATCTCTTAGTAAAGGTGGTGGAATAATTTTCTTGACGATGCGACCGGATTTCTGTGAGTGTACAGTTCAGTGCATACCTGTGACTGATATAAATGATTAACAGTTAAATAGGTATTATATTATTATTATTATTATTATTATTATTATTATTATTATTATTATTATTATTATTAATCATTGCGGTACTTGACCCAATAAGTGTGTTCAGGTGACATTTATTCTTTTTACGGTGTTGTCTAATGAAAGTCCAGTCTTAAACCAGCCAGTCATGGTGAGTCAGGCGAGCCTTCTTGTCACCATCGTCACTTAACACAGGCTAGACTCGTCACTATCAACTTGAACACTTAACACAGGCTAGACTCGTCACCAACAGCCTGAACACTTAACATAGGCCAGACTGGACGATCAGTGACCAGCAGTGAGGTGTTATTGGCTCACATGACTGCCAGCTGGCGAGGGAAGGAGGACACATCCTACCTTCCTGGGGTCGGATACTCAAAAACATTTATGGGACTGTATGTCGTTGTGTACCCCGTAACTGGACTTACAGTCTCAGATTGGCATACTCAAAACACAGATGGTATACTCAAAACAAATATTTGACATCGAACTCCGTAAGTTAAAGCTCGTAACTCACACCAGCTCCTGAGGTTGTGTAACACTCTCAACCCGGATGTAGTAGTGGCTAATTCCCTATTGTATAAAAAATAATCATAATATATGTTGTAATAGTGCTTGTTAGACTTGTTTTATCATAGAATAATGAAGAAAATGTTTTGTACATCAACATACTGAAATATAATATTTCACTTTGTCTTTTTCGTAACTTTTTTGTTGCCATAATAAGAGGCTTGAGTGTTTGTATTTGTCTCAGTTTGGAAGAGACGCATCTTTTGTCTTCTTACAAATTATAAAGTATTTTTTACCAAAACAGAAGGTTTGTATTGTTCACACTTAGGGTAAAAATATGTTTTATGACTGAGTAAACTTGCAGATAGAACTTATTAATGTTGTATAGCCGTAAATATCCCTCAGTAATGAAAGCCAAATATGAGGTCAAGTGAACATTCCTGCCAAGACATCGCCTTGTTTTTCTAATATTCAACCAATAGCCTTTGCCTATTTTCTTATGTCTATGGCTTATGATAACATGAAAGGCTATAAATTTCCATAGGCTAGCCAAAATTAAATGATATTAGGCGTAACATATGGATTGCAATTAACTTGATTAATAGGGGCCTATATAACTGCTTTTTCAGTCTTAGGCAAATAAATGTTTAAACGTGGGGCCTACTGAATTTAGTTAGAACATGAGGAATATTTAAATAAGAAATTATACCAATAGGTTATAGGTTAGATAGGTTTAGTTTGGTTATGTTATGTTATGGTATGGTATGGTATGTTAGGTTAGGTTAGAGAATGTGTACATGGTTTTTAGGTGAGCGTCAGGCCGTCAGTGAGACACTTTGTCTAGCAGCTACCTTAGGCCTAGTTCCAGACTTTCCTTGAACATTATCATAGGTAGAGTATTAATTTAAGAAAATTTACGGCTAATCCGATATATTTTCAGGTTTTAAATTGTTGTTTTTTGTATGAACTTGAAGACAATTCAGACCAAATGCTCCCAACATTGAAAGGAAAACTCCAGGGTCTAGGCTGAATGAGTAATTTAAGAGAAGTGATTTGTCATTTAGGTTCGGGAAGGCTATGCTATCAATAACCAATTTATTTGAATTTGCCCAGAATAGCGTATACTTGAGCCTCACTGAAATTAGGTCGTCTCTTCTTGGCTGGTGGTCCTTCCATGTTTACAAAATAATATTATGTGCGTCGCTCTCAGCTGATTTCTCCTTCTCTTGTGATTGGTTGATGATTTTGTTAACTGAGCGCTGATTGGCCAACTAGCTCCTGCACTGACATCTACCTTCCGACAAGAGAACTTAATTTACAGGGTAAACACTAGAGTTATGAAAACTTACGGAAGGCTTACGGAACTGTAATTAAATTTTGAGTATGCTAAATTTACGGTACTGTAAAAATTCGACAATATATGGTACTGTATCATGCTAAAAGACGTAACTTATAAGGTGTTTTGAGTATCCCGCCCCTGGTATACTTCTTAACACTTAACATTTTGACACAAATTTGATCATTTAGTTCACTACGTCTGAGAGAGAGTTTTGTCTGGTGACCTAACATTAGTATACGAATAATATATAATTATCTGGTTATATACGATATGTTGATATATATTTACAGAATATTTACACTTGTTTCTCTTTCCTTTATTAATTTGCGGAAATTGATGAAGTGAAGAAAAAGGAGAACGGAATCAATTATTTAAATAAGTGAACAAATTAGAATAGGTTTATGTAGAGAGTTAAATACACAAACTAATATACAATTTACTGACGGGTGAAGTTATGGTAACTTACTGTTATGAAGAACAAGAGAAGTATATTAGTATTCAGTAATTACGCTATATTACCTGATAAAGATGATCAGAAAAAGGAAAAGTTTATATCATATCTGATATTTTATAAAGGGAAATAATTCATTTATTCTTTTATTGATCTAAAACTGTTGGTCATCATTGAGGAAGACCTGGTGAAGGTCAGGGGTAAAACGTTAAGTTGAAACAAGTCTCAAGATGTTTTTTTCTCCTGTAAGGCGACAAGAAGTGGATTAAGCAGGTGAGTGAAGGTAAAGGTGAGACAGGTGGCTACTATCGCTTGCCAGAAACACTTACACACAAACTTCACCGTCCGATATCTGAGGTCAGGTTGTGGGTATATATTGTGGTGGAGCGGAGGAGCAGCAACAAACGCAGCTCACATCTCCTCACACAATGAAGTTTGTAAGTAAACGTTTATCTAAACTATTATGGCCACGTTTGTAGCAAGATGAAATTTAAAGTAAAGAAATTAATATACTCATTAATATTGCTGAGAACTGGAGCGGCAGAGTGGATACAACACTCACCTGCTGCCCGAAGGGTTGCTGGTTAGCTTCCTGGCCACCCCACGTCGACCCACCATGAGCACCCAACTTTATAGTCAGGGTAGAGATGGCTGTTGGGTACAGTGCCAGCCACACTGTCTCCTTGTATACCTGCAGCTGAGTATTCAGTAATCTCTTACATAAGTAACATGTACTAAAACTAGATTGATTTCCAGAAGATGAAAAGGTGTTCACGATAATATATCAAAAGAACTTTGTTTAGAGAAAAATCCTGTAGTCTGATCCACTTCTTGAGTTCAATATTGGTGTTAACCTGTGTAGTTGTGACGTGTTGTTGTTGTCACACACAGACCGCGCTGATCCTGGTGTTCCTGATGGTGGTGTCAGCGGTCGTCAGTAGTCCCGCCCCACACAAGAAGGGCTTTGGATTTGGCGGCAAGAAAGGCGGCCGTCGTGGCTTTGGCGGCTTCCGTCCAGTTCACGTTGTCCAAGTACCTATCCCAGTGTACCATGGCGGCTATGGTGGCGGCTACAGCCACGGCGGCTACGGTGGCGGCTACAGCCACGGCGGCTACGGTGGCGGCTTCGGCAGCAGCTTCGGAGGTAGTCACGGTGGTCTGTACGGCGGCTTTGGAGGTGGTCACGGCGGCTACGGTTATGGAAGCTACGGAAAGAAGTAGACTGAACAAGTGAGAGTTAGAGAGTTGGTCTGGGAACACTGCCGCTGTGAGAGTCTTCCTGGACAGGTAACTCTCTCTCACCTGCTCATGTTAATCACTAATGTAAATAATGGTCAATGCTTTCCTAACACCTCATTCTTCCTTTCATTATAAAAATCTTACACTTCGTGTAGGAAATATTATGTTCTTATAACCTTCATCATCATTTTTGTACGATATTGATTTTTTACTGAATAAAAACAAATCTGTTTATGTCTTCGTTTTCCTGACCTGTGAAGAAGTTAGTGACGTCAACACCACTCATCCTTGTCTCTCTGCACAACTAATATCTGTATTATCTGTTGAGTTAGTCTAATTCAAAACAATAGAATGATTTTCTTGCACAACACACTAAAGAAAATATTGAGCACACCGTCACTAGCAACTTGTAAATCCAGATAGGAAGATGAAGTTAATATCTCCAGTTATCACTCTCTCTCTCTCTCTCTCTCTCTCTCTCTCATCACCATATCTTTCACTTATTGATATTCCTTTTTTCTCTAACTACCTGTAATTAGCACCATTTCTCTCTATATAGGTGTCACGTCTCGCCATCACATTCTGACGGGAAAACAAACTGGCACCGGTGATCCAGGCGTCTCTCCCCACCTTTCTTCTGCTCCTCCGGCTGCAGCAACAGAAGGCGTCCTTTATCTGCCAATTTACATGACATTATAGACCAGCGTGTTTACCGTGAGGTGGGCCCGTGTAATAAGGTCTTGTTCGCCTTCTCCCTCACACTCTACTCATATTTCTTCACATTCCTCTTACGTTTTTTGTCTCACCTTCCACCCATCTATTGCCTCTGTGTGTGTGTGTGTGTGTACCTCGACACTCTTCCTTTATAACTAAGTGAGCTTTATGTGTTTTTCCTTCTATCGTCTGAATGACCTTTTTAACCTTATGTGCTACTTAGATAATACTTATATGTGCTTCTTAGGTGATACTTATGTGATCATTATGTGACTTATGTGTTCTTTGCCATTGAGCCTGTATCACTAAGCTTCATTTATTATTAATACTATAGGTCCATGATCCATACTTTTGTACTGTTGTGAGCGCCATTTTGTTTATTTTACCATTTACTACTTTAAAACGTTATGTTATGTTATGTTATGTTATGGTGGTGAAGGAAAAATAAGCTGGAAGTGGGCTAATCTTCATGTGACACTTTAAACCATTATCTTTTTTAACGAGGACAATTTTAACCCATCATGTGTGACAAAATTAAACATTAAAACAAAATCTAATTGTTAAAACTACATAAATATATACTTAATGACGAAAATAAAACAGTGACGTGACTTTTGACTTTATGACGTATCCAAAATACTGTCTTCAGATCACTTTAACTTCAGCACCTGCGAAGTTATAGTTGTAAAAGCTTTATGCTGTAAGGGTCTGGCTAGTGTCTTGAAGCAGTAACATATACACCCGTGTGCTTTTGAACAGTGCAAAGAGCTTTTATTGTCAACCCTGGTCTTGGTTGTCGTAGTTGTGGTTGTAATAGTTGTGGTTGTAATAGTTGTAGTTGTGGTTGTAGTTGTGGTGGTTGTCGTTGTTAAAAAAGAAAAAAATTAGTTATCGTTTAACCTTTCCCAAACAAACGACTGCACATGTATTCATCCACAGTGCTCTTATATCATCAATTTATTCCTCAGACACACACACACACACACACACACACACTAGGTGGAGGCGCCTGGTAGTGTCACGCCATTCCTTCATTACCTCTCTCACACCTGTGGTTGGCTATAGGAGTCTTGTCATCATAAGTTGTCTTCACTTATGTCCACTTAAATTCTTTCTTCTTCAACTTGTGGGATCATTATGGCCATTTTCTTCACCAATATCGACTACATTGTTCATTTTTCTTTCTTGTTGACAGTTTTATTTTTACTTTTTTTTCTCTCTGATCGACAGCTTTCTTCTTTCTTGATATTTTTCTTCTTTTCTTTCTTATCGACAGCAGTTCAGATCCTTTTACCTCTCTCTTGTGGTCGGTCATCTCCCTGATTCTTGATGGATGTTTTAGTAGGCTCTAGTACAGGTTAACTGGTCCCTCCTGTTCTTATAGGCTCCAGACCTAACCTAAAGTACACACACACACACACACACAGGTAGCTCTCATCTCAGGTATATTGTTGTGTCTGTGGGCCACCCAGGGTCTGCCTTGAATACTGCCACCACTGCTTTGGGCGTCCGTACGTGTTATCTCTCTCTCTCTCTCTCTCTCTTCCCGTCCGTGCTGTAGTCCCATTGTCATCTCACCTAAACAGCCACTGCATTGTATAAGCATCACCCAAAATGCCTTGAAACATCTTCTGAAAGTATCGCTGATGAGGCAAAAAAAAAAAAAAGCCCTTTCTTATTTATCATTTCACCATTTTCACCATTTCACTTGAGGTCTTTTTTATCCGGCACCAAATTAGAGGCGCAGTGGTTCCTTCAGGTAATTCTTTTAATTAACTGCAAGATTTCGTGACCATCAGTAGTATGTATTGGAGTTAATTTTTGGGAAGAGGAAAATTGCACACCTTTCTACTGTGTTTGAGATTGTGGAGGCTAGGGTGTGGAGGTGTTTGAGTGAGTGTGGGGATGTGGGAAGGGTGTTTGAATGCGTTCGTGGAAGAGAGGGGGTTGGCGCTTATTCTTCTAATGCTGTTGAAGTGTGGCTGTGCTGTATTGAGGATGTCCGATGTTCCAGGATTTAGGCTGACGTGTAATTGGCTCTGTTTACCTATTTACTTTCAATATATCCTTCTCTATCTTCCTTTTTCCTTCTTTTTACCTTTATCTCCCTCTCTACGTCTCTGTCTGTTTGTGTCTGTCTGTCTGTCTGTCTGTGTATCAGTCTCTGTTTGACTGTCACTGTCTTTCTCTTTACCTGTACTGTGTGGCCACCCTGATGAATGTAAAACACACACACACACACACACACACACACACACACGCACACACACACACACAGGTCAGGTGAGCGCTGACCAGTTTTTGTTTGGGTATTCGTTTGCTATTTTAGGAACAATGTGTGTGTGTGTGTGTGTGTGTGTGTGTGTGTGTGTGTGTGTGTGTGACAGATAAATAGCAAGATACTTTTACAGAGAGAGAGAGAGAGAGAGAGAGAGAGAGAGAGAGAGAGAGAGAGAGAGAGAGCTAATTACTGTACCTGTAGGAGAGATTACAATAAGTCTTATATTAGACATTAACAGGTAAGATGATCTCTCAAGATAGCAAAATGAGGTAACAGATCAACATATAACGGGTTAAATAAGCTTGAGTGTCTAAACGAGAGGTAAAACAAGCTGGGGTGTCTAAACAGCAGGTGAAATAAGCTGGGGTTTTAACATCAAATAATATCTATATATTTCATTATCTACATTTACCCCTAATTACAGAAATAGACAATAAATACGTAAATAGACTGATAGACAAACAAACAAAGATGATCCAGGAAAGAAACATTGGCTGACACTTTCTTCATGTTTACATTTGGAAAGTTGTTGAACGTATTATGGAGGTCAGGGCTGTGTCTGCTTGTGTAGGAGGAGGAGGGGTAAGGGGGAAGGAGGAGAAGGGGGGAAGGAGGAGGAGGGGTAGGGGTAGGGGTAGGGGGGAAGGAGGAGAAGAAGGAGAAGGAAGGAAGGGGGAGGTATAAGGGAAGGCGAGTAGGAGGAGCTGACCTGCGTGGTTTCTCTTCCTTTGGCACGAACTGGCTCAAGCAAGTCCATTGTGAGTAAGGGTGAAACATCCAGGCACTATCACTTTCCAGAAACACTTACAGGTAAAATTCACCTTCTGATATCTGAAGGTCAAGTCTTAAGTATATATATTGTGGTAGAGAGATGAAACAGACATAGGGGCAGCACACCTCACCTCACCTCCATCATGAAATTTGTGAGTAAACATCAACAACTCAATCTTGATATATAGTTTTATACCATCAAGATAGCTTATATTATCTATATAGTTGAGTCAATAGCTATATACATCAATCGGGTACTGACTGACTCATTCACTCACTGGAGGAAAAAAAATGAGATTGTATGTAGTTATCATCCAGAGTTTGTGCATCATTACGGTTTTGTATTTATCATCGCTGTGTGTGTGAGTGTAGAGAAGCAGTCTACCTAGGCAGTTAAGATCGTACAGAGACAAGAGCTTTGTTGACTAGATAAGGAATGAAAGAAGGTATGATATGAAGGTATGTTTGGTTATATGCAGATGATGCTGTATGAAGACAAGTGTGTGTGTGTGTGTGTGTGTGTGTGTGGTGAAGAAAATTGACACATGAACACACCAAACAAAATGTGAAAAATATGTGTGGTGTCAGGCGTGTGGTGTTGGTACAGTGGTGTCAGGCGTGTGGTGTTGGTACAGTGGTGTCAGGCGTGTGGTGTTGGTACAGTGGTGTCAGGCGTGTGGTGTTGGTACAGTGGTGTCAGGCTGTGTGGTGTTGGTACAGTGGTGTCAGACGTGTGGTGTTGGTACAGTGGTGTCAGGCGTGTGGTGTTGGTACAGTGGTGTCAGGCGTGTGGTGTTGGTACAGTGGTGTCAGGCGTGTGGCGTTGGTACAGTGGTGTCAGGCGTGTGGTGTTGGGACAGTAGTGTCAGGCGTGTGGTGTTGGTGCAGTGGTGTCAGGCGTGTGGCGTTGGTAAAGTTGTATTAAAATCTACTGTTATCATTCCTCCTCCTACAGACAGCGCTGATACTGGTACTCCTGCTGGTGGTGTCAGCGGTCCTCGGCAGTCCAGAACCGCACAAGGGTAAGGGTCGTAAAGGCTTCAAGAAACACGGTCGTCGATTCGGTGGAGGCTCCCGTCACGTCCCAGTTCATGTGATCCCTGTCTTTCATGGCGGTTACGGGCACGGCGGTGGCGGTTACGGGCACGGCGGTGGTGGATTTGGAGGTGGCCGTCGAGGTTACGGAAAATAGTAAACCTGATCAGTAAGAGTAGGAGAGTTAGACAGTCTGGGATCATTGCCTTTATGGAGAGTCTTCCCGGACAGGTAACTAATTAACTCACCTACTCTCACCTGCTCCTGTATATATATATATATATATATATATATATATATATATATATATATATATATATATATATATACATATATATATATATATATATATATATATATATATATATATATATATATATATATATATTTATATATATATTATCTCTCAAAATTACTCATCATTGTTTACCTTCATTTACAAAATTTTACACAATTTACAAAAAAAAAAACCAATCATTTTTGTTTGTTTTTACTTGGATTTTATTTACTATGATGTATGTAAGTAAATTCATCCCAAATAAATGTTTCCAATGAACAATATTTACGTTTGGTTAACCTGAGGTGTTGATACTGGATAAAATATGACGACAGTATGTAGCTTTGTCTGTACCACACACACACACACACACACACACACACTGTTAATTGTTTACACTGGATACTGTTTGGATTTACCCACGGAAATAGAGAAATTATTGTAATGAAGATCTGTGTGTGTGTGTGTGTGTGTGTGTGTGTGTAGAAAATAGATTAAGCGATATAGTATTGACTAGTAACGATGTTAGTAAACAAATAGACAAACTAAAGCCTAATAAGTCACCAGGTCCCGATGAGATATTTGCCAGAGTATTAAAGGAATGTAAGGAAGAGCTTAGTATGCCCTTAGCAAAGTTGTTTAACATGTCATTAAAAACAGGTGTAGTACCAGAATCCTGGAGGATAGCGAATGTAATACCGATTTTCAAGAAGGGAGATAGATCACTATCCTCTAACTACTGTCTAATTAGTTTAACATCAATTGTAGGCAAATTACTGGAAGCAATAATTTCAAACTCTATTCGAAATCACCTGGAGAAGCACCGATTGATCAATGATTCCCAACATGGCTTCACAAGCGGGCGTTCATGACTGACAAATCTATTAAAATTCTTTTCATCTGTTTTCGAATCAGTGGACGAGGGGCACGATTATGATGTGGTATATATCGACTCTAGCAAAGCCTTCGACAGAGTCCCCCACGAAAGACTAATACGAAAAGTGGAGGCTCATGGCAATGGAGGAGATATTCTAAAATGGATTAGGGCGTGGTTACAGGACAGGAAACAGCGAGTGGGCATTAACGGCAATAAATCCGATTGGGGTAACGTCACTAGTGGAGTACCCCAAGATTCAGTACTTGGACCATTATTATTTATAATATACATAAACAACATAGATATAGGCGTAGACAGAAATGTAAGTAAATTTGCTGACGACGCTAAAATAGGGCGTGTAATTAAATCTGACGTGGTCTCCGCAAAACTACAGGAAGATCTAAAAAAAAATTCGCATGGTCTGAAAAATGGCAGCTGAAATTCAATGTGGACAAATGTAAAGAACTTAGTCGAGGAGATGTAAACAGGGAAACCAGATAACAGGTGAACAACGATGTTATTGAGAAATCTGAATGTGAGAAAGATTTAGGAGTAATGATAAGTAGGAATCTTAAGCCCAGACAACAATGTGTATTTGCTCGAAACAAGGCTAACAAAGTACTTGGGTTCATACAAAGGAGTGTTAGTTACAAGACTAGCGAGGTCATCCTAAAACTATATCTTGCGCTTGTGAGACCTCATTTGGATTACGCATTTCAATTCTGGTCACCGTATTACAGAATGGATATCGAAAGCCTAGAAAGCATACAGAGGGGAATGACAAGACTAATCCCGGGCATTAGGAACCTTGAGTACAGAGACAGGTTAAAGCATCCTAATTTGCACTCCCTCGAGAGACGTAGAGTGAGGGGCGATATGATCGAGGTGTATAAATGGAAGTCAAGGTTAAACAAAGGTGATATAACAAAGGTACTCGAACTATCCAACCAGGAGCGAACTCGTAGCAATGGTTTTAAATTAAATAAATTAAATTTAGATTTAGGCGCGAGATAGGTAACCATTGGTTTGGAAATAGAGTATTGGACGAGTGGAACAAGTTACCAAACATCATCATTAACTCGAATACACTGGATAGCTTCAAACATAGGTTGGATGGATATATGAGCAATAGGGGTTGGGTGTAAATGGGACTGCCCAGTTTGGGCCAATAGGCCCGCTGCAGTTTCCTCCGTTCTTATGTTCTTATGTTCTCCTCCTCTTCCTACTGCTTCTCTTCCTCTTCCTCCTTATCATCATCATCATCATCATCATCATCATCACCATTATCATCACCATTCACTTTATCATCATCATCACCATTCACTTTATCATGATCATCATGATCATCATCTTCATCGCCATGATCATCATCTTCATCATCATCATCATCATTATCATCACCATTCACTTTATCATCATCATCACCATTCACTTCTTCATCACCATCATCTTCATCATCATTATCATCACCATTCACTTTATCATCATCATCATCATCATTATCATCATCATCATCATCATCATCACCATTCACTTCTTCATCACCATCATCTTCATCATCATTATCATCACCATTCACTTTATCATCATCATCATCATCATCATCACCATTCACTTCTTCATCATCATCATCATCACCATCATCATCATTATCATCATCATCACCATTCACTTCTTCATCACCATCATCTTCATCATCATTATCATCACCATTCACTATCATCATCATCATCATCATCATCACCATTCACTTCTTCATCATCATCATCATCATCATCACCATTCACTTCTTCATCATCATCATCATCATCATCACCATTCACTTCTTCATCATCATCATCATCATCATCATCATCACCATTCACTTCTTCATCATCATCATCATCATCATCATCATCATCACCATTCACTTCTTCATCATCATCATCATCATCATCACCATTCACTTCTTCATCATCATCATCATCATCATCACCATTCACTTCTTCATCATCATCATCATCATCATCATCAATTTATGGTACTAATTAAGACAGGAAAAATTTCTATTTACATTTTAATATCAAATTAAATTAATAAAAAAATTACAATGGTAGAAAGACTAGAGAGAGAACACAGACGAGAAAGACCTCACCTAACAGACGTAGGAGAAACTGATAAAGATATAAGTGAAGATAAATGTCTGAAGGTTAGTATAGGTGTA
>CAUDMG010000830.1:337500-370000 GCA_958450375.1 Homarus gammarus
TTAGAACGTAATCTCTCACTTGAACAATCATTTTATATCCCACACTACAACTCTATCCGGCTCTCTAACAAAAATAAACTGAAAGCCGGATCTATACCACCAATAAAAGCCAGAGACGCCTGACCTACAAGAACAATAGAAATGAGAAAAGCCGGAAATACAAAAGCCAGATAAAACCAGACGTACTCTACACCGTGTTGAGAGACATATACATCGGACCTTCATCAACGTTAAAAGCCAGATTAGCCGGATGGAAAACAGCAGTAAGAGCCGGTTAAGCTGAAGAAGAAGAAGAAGAAAAATGAAAAACTGTCTCCATATTATTCACAAATTGAATGAGAAAAGAACAAAAATACCGAGAAAAGAAACTAAACAGTCGAGCTAAAATTAACAATAAAAATGATTGTAGAATATTGTTCTCTTTACAGCATACAATTTTTTTTTTTTTTGGGGGGGGGGGGAAGGTGAGGGGAGGGGGTTGGGGGGGGGAGGGGGGGTTAAAAAAATACCCCTAAATTAGACACACAGACATACACGAGGGATAATAATACACACACACCTTAGTAAGACCTCTCAGAAGTGCATATGTCCAGAGTTGTGTCCACAGAGGCGTGAGTATTTAGTCAGGACAGGAGAATGAGCTTAAATTTACACCTGTGTCCCAAAGTTTACCTTAATGAACGAAATATCAGGTAATGTTAATCATGTGTGTAAGGTAATTAAGGTGTTTTATTTTAATTAATTTAGTTTCAGTGTTTTTATTGTTGTTTTTTTCTGAGATGGGAATAAGAGGTGGTATACTATGGCTTTTAATGAGAGAGAGAGAGAGAGAGAGAGAGAGAAAGAGAGAGAGAGAGAGAGAGAGAGAGAGAGAGAGAGAGAGAGAGAGAGAGAGAGAGAGAGAGAGAGAGTTTTATTCAGGAAAATCCTTATGCAAATTTACTTTGATTTAACATGTTCATGTTCAGTGCAGATACACAAACAATGAATTTTACATAGGCACCACAGGTATACAAACAAGATATAAACACGACGCAGGTATACAAACAATACTAAACACACAACACAGGTATACAGACAATAATACACAGTAAATCACCTGAAACACAAACAGTGCAACACACCGCATTAAACAACACTCTAAACTAAATATCAATTAGTGCCTCAGAAGCCCAAATAACCAGCTGACGTCACACAATTACCTATAACTTTGGCTGGACATTTCATTACCATATTTACCTTTTAATTATAAACTAATTCTTTATTTTCTTGCTTATATTTTCTCATGGTAGTTTGCAAGTCTCACTGTGTTAATGACGGTAATAATAATAATAATAATAATAATAATAATAATAATAATAAAAGCAGTAAGTTTCAGTAACATTTATTTTATACTCTAGGATTAAGTTACCTTTTGTCATCTCATTACGTAAGACGAGTCTCTGTCTTGTGATGATATTGTCCTAATAATGTTATATAAATTGGGGGAGGTTATATTTATATGCTAGACGTATGGTGAGTGTGTGGTGCCAGATTACGAGTTTTGGTATGTCTGCCTGTCTGTCTATCTGTCTATGTCAGTCTCATAAAACAGTTGTACACACAGAGGTGAAAATTTGTACTGTGACGAAATTTATCTCTGACTAAAGTTTGACTAGACTGTGTGCGTAGACAGACAGACAGACAGACATAAAAGAAAGACAGATAAAATAGATTAAGACAGAAATAATGGTCAAGTAATTGGAATATTGAGAGAATCACAACTGAAAACTAATAATGAAAGATAAATAGGTGAGAAAGTAGAGAAACACACACATACACACACACACACATACACACACACACACACACACACACACACACAATCTCCTGAAATAAAATGTTTAAGTCTTCAAGATTAAGGAATTAAGACATTGGCTTTGTTAATTCTCTGTGTTCTTTACGGGGATAAATCCTTTACCAATCAGTACGACCACTTGGGATTTTTCAAGTTGCCGGGGATTACAATACTGCCAAACCCAAGATACAACACCCCTCATCCTGCTCCTTCCTACCCCTCTCACCCCTCATCCTGCTTCTTCCTACCCCTCTCACCCCTCCTCAATTGCTTTCCTCCTCACCCTCTTTCCTATCCCCCTTCCCCCACCATATTCCCCCCCCCCCACCCCTCCGCAACCTCTACCCCCAACCTATAATACTGTACTATGCTTAAAAGTCTTATTTAGGAAGTAATATCTATGAAAATTTAACATCATTATAATAACTCTAGTGACCAGAAAAATGAGGATAAGTGAACTCGTTGCTATGAGGTCATTTATGAGAGAGGGAGGAGGAGGAGGAGGAAGAGGAGGAGGGAAGAAGAAAGAGGGGGAGGGGGAGGAGGAGGGAAGAAGAAAGAGGGGGAGGGGAAGGAGGAGGGAAGAAGAAAGAGGGGGAGGGGAAGGAGGAGGGAAGAAGAAAGAGGGGGAGGGGAGGAGGAGGGAAGAAGAAAGAGGGGGAGGGGGAGGAGAGGAGGGAAGAAGAAAGAGGGGGAGGGGGAGGAGAGGAGGGAAGAAGAAAGAGGGGGAGGGGAAGGAGGAGGGAAGAAGAAAGAGGGGGAGGGGGAGGAGGAGGGAAGAAGAAAGAGGGGGAGGGGGAAGGAGGAGGGAAGAAGAAAGAGGGGGAGGGGGAGGTAAAATAAGAATAGAGATGTAGAGATTTAATGAAATTGGAAAAGCAGTGAAGGAGAGGAGACAGCAAGAGGACAACAATAACTACAAAGGGAAGCAATATGTGACTTAATGAAGGCGAGGGGAGAGGCGAGGGAGCGATGAGAGGGAGTGAGAGTAAACAGAGGAAAAATTACCAGATATTCCGATAAAATAGACAAGAGAGAGAGAGAGAGAGAGAGAGAGAGAGAGAGAGAGAGAGAGAGAGAGAGATGATGATGATGATGATGGCCGCAGGTGGTGACATCATCCACACCTGACTCAAAACATGGCAGGTGACGTCTTTATGATGGTGTACTAATTAATGTTGTATCCAGGTAGTTACTGAAGACACTTATCTAGGTCGAGTTTCAGTGTAATTTAGATGTTATGTATTGAGCTCAAGGTAAATTAGAGGTGCCCGCGCGTGTGTGTGAGTATGTGATTATTAAGGTGAACACAACAGGTAAAACACACACAAAAGACACCTAAATCACCTTCTCTGGTTACCAATTTACAGAGTGGTTAGTGTGGTAGTTCACCTAACAGGCAGTATAACGAGGTGTGTCCTGTATAGTGTTTTGTTTCTAATTTTCTATAAATGGTATAGTCTGACCAGGTGTGGGAGAGGGCGTCATCTACTCTGACGATCACCTGAAGATTAGACCTCTAGCTTATTTCACCTGAAGATTAACTATTACAATTCTAACCTAACTTACCCTAACCTAACCTAACCTAACCTAACTAAACCTAACCTAACCACCCTAACCTAACCTAACTAAACCTAACCTAACCACCCTAACCTAACCTAACCTAACTAAACCTAACCTAACCTAACCTAACCTAGCCTAACCTAACCACCCTAACCTAACCTAACCTAACCTAAGCTAACTCCCCCAGATAGCATTACGGTGTTTAATTATCAAGTGAAATAAACTGGGTTGTTAATCGTCACGTGATACAAGGGAAGTTTACTAAGAATTTGAGAAACCTTTGGGAGACACTGGGATGATTTTTAATGTGTGTTGTGGAGCAGCGGAACACAAAGTCGCTGAGGCACGACAGGTGTTTACGGGATGAGGGAGACAGACAGACGCCATTGATGAGTCACCTGGCACAAAAACCTCACAAGTAAATTTTTTTCACTTAATATTCCAAACTAAGATGAAATACACACACACACACACACACACACACACACAGGAAGCACATAGATGATTACGTGTATTCAGTGTGTTGATAAAGTCCTTGTGATGTAAGAGCTATTTGTTGTACGCAGCCAGACGGAGAATATTACTGTAATATGATAAAAATAAAATGACAACTTTTTATGTGTTGGTCAAGATTGTATGAAGGTCTAGTTCAATGATAACGTGAACGAGTGTTCTTCCACATACATAGATCCTGCTGCTGGTACTGTGTGTGTGTGTGTGTGTGTGTATACCCTAGCTATTTTAATACTTAATAAACATTGATCTTAAAAATGAGTTAGTTTAGGTATACAAAAGAGTTCTCTAAGAGGGCGGGTCAGTGAATGAGTCGGAACCAAGCTGACGTAATAACAATAATAATAATAATAATTAACGGTTTATTGAAAGAGCTTGGCAGCCAGAAGGCTGAAAATATACAGTTACATATTTGGGGAATGGGTTACGAATTACAAATAATATACAAGTAACATAAGTGACACAAATAAGACATATAATAACTAGATGGGGAAAAGCTCAAACTACAGTTCATTTCAACATAGTGACAGTGCAAGAAGTAGTAATTACAGGGAGTCAATTCACTGGTTTAATACAAGTGGTGTGCACAAATAATTTACTGTCCTCACATTACAAACCAACATTCCAATCAAATTAATCAATCATCGTCAATATATATAAAGTGAATTACTATTT
Organism: Homarus gammarus; assembly: GCA_958450375.1. NCBI lineage: Eukaryota > Metazoa > Arthropoda > Malacostraca > Decapoda > Nephropidae > Homarus > Homarus gammarus. The sequence goes on from CAUDMG010000830.1 coordinate 342,089, forward strand.
TCAGTACACACTCTCTCTCTCTCTCTCTCTCTATGTCTCTTTGTCTCTCTCTCTCTTTTCACCCTCTATGTCTCTTTGTCTCTCTCTTCATTGTCTTCGTCTGTCTGTCTGTCTGTCTGTGTGTCTGTCATTACACATTAACTTTTCGATCATTCACACATAGTACTAACGTGTAGTGTGTGCTGCAGAAGTTAAAATACACAAAGTATTAACAGGTTAGATTAGGTTATATTACGTTAGGTTGGATTAGGTTAAGTTAGATTAACTCAGGTTAACATTAAGGTAATAAAGTCATCAGGTGAAATAAGCTGGGGTGCCTAATCTTCAGGTAATCCGTACAAGGTAACCAAGCTCGATACCTATACTCCCGAATGCAGGTTAATCACTTGTAACGCTGCCAACACCTGGGAATTTTTAATGTACAGGATTTATGGCTGTCACTTTAGTGTGGGGTGATGACGGGTACATAGCCACACTAGAGTACCTCTTAATCGTCAACATGTGATCGACAAGAAGAAACACCGGTCTAGTGTACGCGGCTGTACCCTTACCAGAATCGTAACCCGGTGCCCCATTTCGTCTTGTCGATCACTCATATCTACGTTGGAGTGGCCGCACCCTCATAATATAAATGGAGATTAGAATAAAGTTGATGGATTTTAAAACTATATTCCATTTCCGAATTTTGTTTACATTTAATTAACCCAGAGTCCTCGACCCCTGACCTGACTGATGGATGCATTAAACAGAGTGAGGGATGTTTTCAAAAAGTGTAACTCATAATGATCCATCTTTGTTTGGCTTTGTATATAGAAACAACAAAACGCATCTCTCATGAATTAAATTTAAGGTGATTGAGTTTCTTTGGTTTATTTGTAGTCTGTGTAAAATATCAACCCATACCAGGCAGATGCGTGGAGGCCGCTAGTTGCTCTGGTTTAGCCGTGGTCTGGGCTGTTCTTCCCAAGACAACACACACGTATTCGAAAGCCTTGTGTTACGAGTTGGGGATTTAGAATATAGTTAAAAGTCTACCCAGATCCCAACAGGTAACAACAAAAAAACAAAACAAAGACAATCGGACTATAAAAGGGTAGACAAAGGATGCGAGTTTTTGTTGTATATAATAAAGTACCATAAATTCCTTAACAAAATATTCAGCTTATAAACTACCCTTAACCAAACTTAACCTAAACATGAACATTATATACATAGTAATAAAACATAAAACAATAGTGAAGCAATGTGGAGGTGGGAGAGGCAATACAAGATTACAAATACTTAAGTGAGGAGCTGAGATGGCTGACGAGCAAGGCTGAGTATGGTAGAATACGGGAGGTAGTCACTGTGCCGTAGGTTTCCAGGATAGGTGATCCTGTGGTCGCTTTCCAGAGTGAAGTCTTCTCTCCTCGAATTGGAGCTCACGAAGAAGACTGGGAGGAAGTGACGCAACAACCAGGATATGGAGAAGGGAAACCCGGGAGTGGTAACTTATGACGAGCCATACTCGTGTTTCGTCCCTAGATGGCGTTGCTCGTGGTGCTGGGTAGGTAGATGAAGACAATCGGTGGAGGGGTTCGTGGTGCTGGGTAGGTAGATGAAGACAATCGGTGGAGGGGTTCGTAACACTTGATTTTTGGAATAAGAAAATAATTTAAAATGTGTTCTATCGTTATTTGTTATGATTAATACAATTTTATCTTATTTCCTTTTGTTTCCCGTTTGTTTGTTTCTTTTAATAATCAAATTATGTCGGATAAATAATATTAACAATTCTGGATACTTTTTGTCGCCAGTTGATTGACACCACTTTGAGACATCGATGACGTAAGTGTTTCGATGATTCTGGAACAGTCTTTCGATACATCAGACTCAATCATCCGTAAAACGAGGCTTTATTGTACGAACTAAAATATTACCATATAATCTTGTATAATACATTGCTTTAATAAAACCTTAAAATTAGAACAAATGAAAACAAAGACCTCTAAAGCAACATGTGTGTGGAGAAACGAATGAGTAAAACACGGCACAGGGACGAGGTTTGCCTGGGTCGCACAAATCTCGAAACTGCCTTGTTTGGTAGTTTGGGTTTATGAGAATGTCAACAAAGGCCGCTCAGTGCTGCCTCTGCCTTGGCGCAGGTAAGGATGTACACGCTGTCTGCAAAATATCATCAAGTGTTCGTCGGTGTAGTAAAGTGCTAGCAAGTGTCATGATGGGTTTGCAAGTGTCACAAAGTGTTTATGAGTGCTGCAATGTAGTAAAACGTATCTCAAAGTGGTCTTAGCTATAACAAAAGTGCTTTTAAGTGTCGAAAAGTTTTTATAAGTATTAAGAAGTGATCACATGTATCATAACGTGTTCGTAAGTAACGTAAAGTGTTTGTGTCATGAAATTTTATAACTAATGTGAAGTGTTTGTGTCATAAAGGCTTATAAGTGTCACAAAGCCAAATAGATTCATAGTGATAAAGTGTCATAATGTTCTGGAATAGTTATAAAGTGACCAAGCAAAATACAACAGTGTCATTCGGTGTCGGAAAGTGTTGTAAAGTGCTGTGAAGTCTCTCAAAGTGTCGTAAAGTGTCTTGAACTAACGAAAGGTGTAAAGAGTGTCATGGAGTACAGCAAGGTGTCAGGGCTTCCGCTACCTCCAGCACAAGGTAATTACTCATCAAAGATTGTTTATTTTGCCGCTTACAGCTGCTAGTTTATAGTGCACCCCATATCCATCCTGTGAGCGGTAGCGCAAAAGGATTACAGAGTAGAGTTTACAAAGGGACATGATAATTAACCCCCGTGGTCAGGATATTATGTCACTGAATGTTACACGGTATTTCAATTTCATTATTTGTTTAGTTCTGAACATAAAGGGTAACTTATTCACAACTGCGTGAGTACAGGCGTGTGAGGCAGTATGTCTGGCCTCACACTTTGTTATTCACATTTGCGTGAGAGGTATTCAAGAACATTGCGTATTTGGTTCTGTACATGAGAACTGATATAGTTACTAAGTGCAAAAAAGTGGATACAATCTTAATATGTCGGCTACCTTGCCATTAGAGATGAAGTGTTGTGCCATTTCACACACAGTGTGCTTGGACCTGTCCCTAAAAGATTCTATCTTCACACAGTCGAGGACGTAGTGTTCAAGTGTGTGGCCATATGTCTGGCCACACACTTTACATTTAGTCTTGTTTACATCTGCTTGAGGAACATACTGCCAAAGGTACTTATATCCTAACCTTAGTCTAGCGGTTACAACATCTTGTAATCTAGTGATCTTGTTACTTGCTCCATATACATGTTTCACTTGATACATCTCATCATGGTAAACTATGGATCGACTAGTGCCTGTTTGCACTTGTCTACTTGCGTCAAACTCATCAATAAGTTATTTCCTATTCTTATCATGAAAAACCAGCCTATGCATAAAAAATGTGATATCACAATAACTACACCATGAGCAGGTAGCTTGTGAGGGTAGAGAAGCGATAATAGGGAGCTTCAGTAGAAACGAGTGATCCATGTCAGATACCTTGATCATGTCTGTAACTGGCTAGTAATTTGATGAGCTCTACTAGGCATTAGTGGGCAGGGGTCATTTGAAAGACATTGAGACTACGTGACATAGTTTAATTACTCTGGGTGATGTAATTATATAACAATACTATATGGAAAGTCATATGTATATAAATATTACTGTATATTAGACAGAGGCTAATGCAAATTAAGTGTGAATAATCATATAGTTGTTTGTGGGATAGATGACAGGTAATATTGGGATAGATGACAGGTAATATGAACTGTATTTTTCTTTTCTTTTTCCAGGTAAGTGAGTTAAAACAGCTCTTCGAGGGACATTAACACGCCATATCTCAGGTACGTCCAAGTTATCATAGTCACTGATTATCGTTTTATTCATCAGTTAAGTCTGGAGTCTTTCGCATCCCACAAGAATTTTAAAGGAACGTTACGCTTTTCCCTCCGTCTTTGAGGACGTCGGTGTCGCTCCCTTATCAGTGAGTCAACGTGATGCCCCCACTCGTTCTTGGGGAGGTCGGACCCACCGCTTATCCTTGCACCGCCTTTGTGATACCCTGTGGTCCCGTCGCTGTCTCTATTAACGTCTACCCCTCCCCTTCCCTCACGCCGTCTATGAGGGTGTGTGAGTCCTCTCCCTCTCACCTTTTCCATTCAAGTGGGTATAGTTTTACTGCATTGGGAGCACCATTCCTTGTTGACTGGCGTTAAATTCTTTCTCTATGTTTTCCTTCCGGACCTAAAGTTTGGGGATAGATAGAAATGATGCTGTCCATCCGTCTGTCCGTTCGTCAGTCAGTCCGTGATAGATTTCGCATCCACTTGGTAACTCGCCACAGACGTGAGGGATTAATTTCAGTATTGGTCTGAAAGGTAAATTATGGAAGAGTCTTACTGGGCAGTACTGGACGTATTGATAGTTCAGGGTAGACCAATTTTGTCTTAGTATTTTTTTTAGGGGGGTTACAAACTACTGAAAAAATTTCATTATTTCTATAATAGGATTCTTACCTGGTTACCTGTTGTGTTGATGACAGAAGTAGTTTTTATTGAAAGGTTAGCTGGTTTAGGACCAGTCTGAGCTATGGACATGACCTTTTGTGTGTGTGTGTGTGTGTTTAATTAGGCAGTTACTGTCAGCTGAGCGGAGGGGGCCGCGCCATGAGTAGTTGGGCCATTCACACATCTTGTGTTGATCCACAAATTTTTGCATGTCACACGATTTTTTATTCCACCATTCATCTGTAAGATAGCGAAGTTTACACTGGTTCATCGCTTTCTTCTGGTGGAAGGTATCAGCTTTAGTCCGAGACTGAGGGTTGTTCTGTCATTAAATGGAAGCAGCACACTTACCATACAAGAGTACGTTGATTTCCCGGTTACTTTCATCAAACCAATCTTGGTGTTTTCTTTTGGTCTGACCGAGGGTCTCGCTGCAGTTTTTTGTGATAACAGCATCGAGGATACCCCATTGGGCACTCGGAATTAGGTTGTCTTATGTTGGGTTGCTTATCAGCCCTGCGTCGAGATGCTCTCTGAAAGCATGTTCTACCGCTTGACCCACCAGTCGCTTGGTGTTAAACCCTGTTCTAGAGGCTAGTTGCCTTTTTTTTTTTTTTTTTTTTTTTTTTTTTTTTTTTTTTTTTATTGGGCACTCCCCTACATCCTTGTGTAAGGTGAAGCGCAGAAGCGTTTACAGCGCCCAACAGGGAAGTATGCTAAGTTCATGCTTGCCTTTATGTCTCATGAGTTAAGGGCTTGCCTTCGCCGTTAGGGGGCGCCACGAAGGGAGAGTTAGGCTCAGAAGAGCCGATGATCTGTATCCCAGTGATCTGAGCCATGCATGGCTCTGGTGATGCGGACATCTCGGCAGCTGGTGACCCCTGATGCCGGCAACAACTGCGGGATGAGGGGAGCCGAGGACAAGTGGTCTTTTGTGGGATAACTAACACAGTGTTGAGAGTAAGCGGTGACCTTGGCTGACCACTGAGTATTTGCTTGGTGTGTGTATCTCGGGAGGTGAGGGAGGTATGGACCCAGTCAAGTTGCCGGTTAGGAATTTCTAGGCCGCCAGTCTGTGTGGCTTATAAGAGGCGTGGACTTTGTATACTTCACTTTATACTTGTACAGCACATTCTGAACTAAACCTCGATAGTACACTGTGTACACACCTGCCATGGTACTTACTACCCGATATTGGACTTAGTCATTCAATCGGTATTTTCGTAGTAGTTTAGTTTGTTCGTTCAATAAGTGTGTGTACGTGTGCGTGCTTGCGAGCGTGCATATGTGCGTGTTTGTGAGATATAACGTAAGTTTCATAAGTTAAAGGAAAGGATAATGAAACACCTATCAGCTCTGAGGAATTATGTGACGTCATCTTCAAGTTTGTGCTTCAGACGATGGCAGATGTGAGTAAAGCAAGGCAGGTGTGAGTAAAGCAAGGCAGGTGTGAGTAAAGCAAGGCAGGTGTGAGTAAAGCAAGGCAGGTGTGAGTAAAACAAGGCAGGTGTGAGTAAAGCAAGGCAGGTGTGAGTAAAACAAGGCAGGTGTGAGAAAAGCAAGGCAGGTGTGAGTAAAACAAGGCAGGTGTGAGAAAAGCAAGGCAGGTGTGAGTAAAGCAAGGCAGGTGTGAGTAAAACAAGGCAGGTGTGAGTAAAGCAAGGCAGGTGTGAGTAAAACAAGGCAGGTGTGAGAAAAGCAAGGCAGGTGTGAGTAAAGCATGGCAGGTGTGAGTAAAGCAAGGCAGGTGTGAGTAAAACAAGGCAGGTGTGAGTAAAACAAGGCAGGTGTGAGTAAAGCAAGGCAGGTGTGAGTAAAACAAGGCAGGTGTGAGTAAAGCAAGGCAGGTGTGAGTAAAGCAAGGCAGGTGTGAGTAAAACAAGGCAGGTGTGAGTAAAGCAAGGCAGGTGTGAGTAAAACAAGGCAGGTGTGAGAAAAGCAAGGCAGGTGTGAGTAAAGCATGGCAGGTGTGAGTAAAGCAAGGCAGGTGTGAGTAAAACAAGGCAGGTGTGAGTAAAACAAGGCAGGTGTGAGTAAAGCAAGGCAGGTGTGAGTAAAGCAAGGCAGGTGTGTGTAAGGTTGACACCACTGAAGGAGTCTACCTGTCACAAGACCATGATAATTATTCCTTGACCAAGTTAACGGGATAAAATAACTAGGCCAGGTGACAAGACTTATAAGTGTCAATAGTATAATAGTATAAGTTATTAGTATTAGTTAAAAGTATAATTTTTTCATACGCCATGTAAGAGATATAGAATCACCTGAAGATTACGCACCCGGGCTTATTTCACCTGAAGAGGCTAAGTTAGGTTAGGTTAAGTAAGTTAACGTTAGCTTGATTTAGGTTAGATTAAGTTAGTTTAGGTTAAGTAAATTAGTGGAAGGTTAGGTTAGTTTCAGTTATTGTTTGGTTAAGTTAGTGTTGAGTTAGGTTAGATTAAGGTAGTATTAGGGTGGTTAATCTTCAGGTGATCCGAGAAGTGTACCGTCTCGTTGGAACCTTGAGAAACTCATAGTCATGTGGGATGAAGAATTAGGGGAGGACTTTTACTGAGTCATGGATCAATAAATGTTAATGTTTTAATTTAGGAAAAAGTAAGAAAGGTTTGTTAGTTTTATATGAGTTGTTCATGAAATTTAAATGTCTAGTTCAATGGAAGAGATTATATTTAGTATGAATGTTGCCTTTGACGGAGAGAGAGAGAGAGAGAGAGAGAGAGAGAGAGAGAGAGAGAGAGAGGAAAAAGTTAAAATTTTCATATTTATCTATTTATCTTTGTCTATTAGTGGTTAGGTTAGGTTGAGTTAGGTTAGGTTGAGTTAGGTTAGGTTAGGTTGAGTTAGGTTAGATTAGTTTACCAATACAGTGTTTAATCACCTCGTGAAATTAACTAGGGTGCCTAATCTTCATATAATCCCTAGATATTTTTATCAATACAAAATATTTCCATTTTTCGAGGACCAAGGCTTTGAAAAAAAAACAAAACTTACACATATATATAAAAATACCCCGTACAGGTGGCTTTCCCATATATCACTCTACTGAACCTCCGGACTATATGCTCAGAATTCCTGCTTCTTGCTGCCTCGCCCAAATATTTTACACACGAGTTCAGGAGTCACAGTTTCTACTCCAAAGCTTACACTCACTCTTTATGGAACCTTTTTAACATTTATTCTTCTTCGTTTCTTAGTTATGTGGGTCTTTGACAAAAAAAAAGAAAGAAAAAAGTTGTAATAGAGAGTGAGCGATGAGTCAGCTTCCATGTTTCATTTTGTACTTTATTTCGTGGTTTTGTTCCGTAATTTATTTTTATTTTATTTTGTGGTTTTAACGTGTTTTTGTTTATTTTTTTTTAGTTTATTTCCCTTTGTTTTTTTTTTAAGTTTATCTCATGTTTGTTTTGTGTTTAGTTGTGTTTAGTTTTGTGTTTAGTGTATTTAAATGTTTCATTAAGTTTAGTTTCGTTTTCAGTTTATTTCGTATTCCTGTTCCGTGTTTCAACTCTGATTGGATTTATTTTCCAGTAATTTTTTTTTCTATTTGCTTCGTCAATTTTCCATTTTCCGATAAATTCATAATTTTAATTCACCAATTTAATCCCTTAAAGTGCTGTTTGCTATAATGAATTGTTTTAACGCTAAATTAAAAGAAAATCGTATGAAACGTGCAAAAACTAATTAATTATCACCATTTCAATACATAAATCTCTATATTATTTAATTACACGATATATAATAAAACTGGATAGAATCATATAATATTATACAAAAAAACATTAATTTCTACCATCTAATTTGCATATCAAATTAAATATTCTAATACTAAATCAATCTCGCTTCCTAGTTCCAGTCCCATTAAATTATAGTATTGCCTATAGCATGAAGTATTATTTTCTAATTTCCGGCTCCTAATTTATGCATAAAATAGGTCATTACCATATTAGGCTCATGAGGTATTAATGACGTCATCTCTTACCTATTGTTACGCTAATTAGTCATCAGGTGGAGGTGTGGAAGGTCATTACTCAAAATAATTATTGCAGTAATGATAATGATGGAAGCAAGATTGATTAGTAAGTGAATGATGTGTATAATGATGATGTTGATGATGATAATGATGACTGGATGAATTATTATTATTATTATTATTATTATTATTATTATTATATTTGCCCACATCCCTCACCATCTCTCGCTACTGCTCTCTTAATCTCTTCCTCTCTCTTCTCCTCTCTTCTCCTCTCTCCCTTCCTTTCATACCTTCCAGCTAAGCCTTCCCCTCTTCATATCTCCACCTGGGATGAATATTCTCTAACCCAGTGTAATATATATATATAAAAGATAGGCGCAGATATTTCTCTCTCTCTCTCCTCTCTCTCTTCCTATAAATTACAACATAACATTAAATAAACTCTATTAATACCACACACACACACATACACATACACACACAAACACATGCACATACACACTCACACACACACACACACAGTGTTTAATGATAAGAGCAGATCATCATTTTGATACCTGTGGCTGCTTCACTAATGAGAAAATTATCAATAGGTGAGCTAATATGCACAGAAGATATATCAACTCTCTAGAAATGGTCGAGTGAATGTGTGTGTGTGTGTGTGTGTGTGTAAGATATGTAGGCCTCTTTGATGTTCACGTTTGGGGTTGGGTATTTCTGCTGTTTCAATTTCCTTTCTGTATAACACGCTTGAAGGATGTTGCGGCCGATGATCTCTCACCTGTAGTTTTATACCGAGGTGGAGTTGCATCTTTTGGTTGTCGAGAGTGAGGACAAAGAGATCGTTCTATTGTCGGAGGAGGAGGAAATAGAGGTGTGTGTGTGTGTGTGTGTGTGTGTGTGTGTGTGTGTGTGTGTGTGTGTCGTAATTTCCTTTGTTCTTCTTGTTCTCTTTTGTTCTTTGTTTAAAATGTTTTTTCTCTTCTTCTCGTCTTTCATTTGGAGGGTCTGTATATGTCTCTTCCTTCTTTCTTCCTATTTCCTTCTTCTTCTTCTTCTTATTCTTCACCACCACATGTCTCCCTCCCTATACTGTACCTCTTACTTAGGTTCAGGGTACACACGGTACAAACATAGTCTCGTGGTTAATGATATACTGTACACACACACACACACACACACTCACACACACACACACACACACACACACACGCACTCACACGCACACGCACACACTCACACTCACACACTTCACAAATGTAACTTTATGAGTATTTTCGTCTTAGTTTACCCTTGTTGTTTATATATGTATTTACTTATAGGTTTATATATGACTATTATATACCCAAGTGACGTGAACTAATGGGTTGTGATATATGTTTCATGGGTTGATACCTGTAATATATATATAAACGGGATCACCTGAAGATTAACCACAGGCAATATATTTCTCCTTATTTTACATATAAGTCATTCTAACGTTACATGGGACGGGTTAAGTTAGGTTAGGTTAGTGTTAGGTTAGTGTTAGGTTAGTGTTAGGTTAGTGTTAGGTTAGGTTAGTGTTAGGTTAGGTTAGTGTTAGGTTAGGTTAGTGTTAGGTTTGGTTAGTGTTAGGTTAGTGTTAGGTTAGGTTAGTGTTAGGTTTGGTTAGTGTTAGGTTAGGTTAGTGTTAGGTTAGTGTTAGGTTAGGTTAGTGTTAGGTTTGGTTAGTGTTAGGTTAGGTTAGTGTTAGGTTAGGTTAGTGTTTGGTTAGGTTAGTGTTAGGTTTGGTTAGTGTTAGGTTAGGTTAGTGTTAGGCTTTTTATTCAACCATGAGAAATATGCCAGACCCAATCTTCACGTGATATATGAAGGTAATGTATTGACCAACCTTTACCTCTAAATCTTCAGGAAATGACAGACTTAAAGGAATGCATAAGCTCAGTAAAAGTGAAGGTTGGATTATGAGCACATTGTACGGTACGTGTTTACATAGAGCGTACCTCTGGCATGTGAGACTTGCAGGAGCTGTCACGGTGATGAATCTAACCTAACCTAACCTAACCTAACTTAACCTAACCTAACCCAACCTAACCTAACCTAAAACAGAAATAAGTTGGGGGGGTCTAAACATTCAGGTGACCCTAATGACTTAGATATATCCTCACATCTCCAGTTAAGGATGAAATATTAACCAATAAACCTTTGGGAACTTACCTTTGTGCTGTGAGTTAAGGACATCAGTTAGATACATTCTCACAATCCAAGAAGAAATCGACCGTAAGATGCGTTGAACATTCATCTCTGTTGCAGCTTAAGTGAGTCGGTTGCAAGGTTTCTTTAATCTATAGTTAGGAGTTGAAATTCACCTATATAAAGTAGTACTTCTAGTTGATCCTAGTTTATTAAATACTGAGGGTACTGGGCCATTAACACTGACCAGAGAACACACAGAAAAAATAATGAGAATGATGTTGATACGAATAACAACAATAAAATACTACTATTACTACTACTACTTTTTATATCGTGGCCTCCAAACTCCCCTACTACTACTACTACTACTACTACTACTACTACACTGTACTCAACGACAACACACCGACGATACAGTACATCATCGTAGCTTAGGCCAGCTCCAGTACACAGAATATTATTCCGCCCACCAAATGGACAGTCGTAACTCTGGCTCCGACGTGTCGTTAGTCAAGGGATTAGGAACCAAGACTCAAGACTATGACTAATCGCTCTCCCTGTGTTAGATAATAATGTATGTTATTTACCTGACTAATTCATCATAGTCAAAGGTGAATTACAGTACTCAGGTAATCGTGTACTTGTCAGGTAAAATTATTGGGATCACCTGAAAATTAGCCCTCTTCCCTTAGCTTGTTTTACCTGGTGATTAAATATCCATATGTACCTGAGGAGTTAGGTTAGGTTAGGTTAGGTTAGGTTAGGTTAAGTTAAGAGTGTCACACTAGCAGCGTCCCGGACAAGTAACTGGCTAGCAATTACCTCAGAACGTGATTCTCTATTTGATCTAACATCCAGGCGACTAATTACCGCTGTAAATGAGAGAGAGAGAGAGAGAGAGAGAGAGAGAGAGCGAGAGAGAGCAGAGATAAAGATTACTCACAATTCAACTCGACTCGGGAATCAAACCCACACGTCTTATGATTTCCAGGTAGAACCCACACACCACTAGACCAAGATAAAAATATCAAATAAATACTAAGCTTATGTACCAAAGTCTTATTTTATTATTATACTTCTGTGGTACTATGCAAGAAGAGGCTTATGGTACCTGCTGTCTGATTAGTATTCACACACCTTGATTGAAAGACGGAACGAGTTATATTTACTGGTCTGGTCAGGGCAATTATGACGTATTGTAGCGTTAGGTTAGGTTAGTTTAGGAGTTTTGTTATGTTATGATATAATGGCAGTCACCTGTACAGTCAAATCTACCTAACCTAACCTAACCTAACCAACACGATACTAACCCCCCCCCAAAAAAACAAATACCTTACCTAAAAAACAAACCAGAAATGCCTGAGTCGACCGCTTGTCCCCAAATACATATTCATGATAGAGTTTGCAAGTGATATGTACCGATTAGACATACGAGCAAAAAATCCATTATATGCAAATTTTTTCTACTCTCTTCCCAGGAACTAAACTATTTTTTCTATTAAAATGTTCCGTTATTTCAGGCAAGTTAGAGTATTTAATGCCAAAATAAATGGGAAATGAAAAGTTGTTGAAAGTTTGGTGAAATTATTGTAAAACTAACTTACTGAATTGTGTGTCCAAAGTTTTAAACGTTAACTAATTATGTACCTAAAGTTTTAAGGTAAAGTAATTATTTACCGCAAGTTTTAAGCTAAATTATTAAAAAATAATTATGTACCCAAACGTTCCAAATTAAACCAAGCAATGAAAACTCACGAAAGATATCCCAAACCCCAGAATAAACTCACCATAAAGTAGTATTTCCTGAAACACGGTGGAACTCGCTTACAACTATATTATTCTTTAAGTTCCCCTCTCGTCTTTTGGCCCTTGTGTTGTGACAGATCTCCTCCTTGCGTGAGTACATACACTAGGAGAGGTTAATGGTGCGGTACTTCTGCTTCCTATCACGACGACTACTGCTGCTGCGGGCGGGTATATTGCCTGAGGGAGATTTTACGTTATATAATTTTTTGGTAAAATTTTGGTTTTTACGTGGTATAATTTTGTTGGGTGTAATATAGTTTTTTTTTTACGGCTAGATAGAACTACCACCAGCATCACCTGTATGACTACTACTACCACCACCATCTTATAGCTGCCACCACTACTACCTGCATGATTACTACCACCACCACCACCAGTACCTATATGAAAATAGACTCTAACTTACTGTGACTTGAGGTGAACTTATGCCAACACACACACACACACACACACACACACACACACACACACACAGCCGTGAATCGAAACTCCAGCCATTTAGTAAAATATTAAAGTTTGCGTGAAAAGTAATGAACCGAGCCACATAGATTCTAGGCTGGACGGGACAATGAACGGCGTCTTTATTGTCCTCACCTGGGTGTCGACGAGGGAGACAGGTAGACCAGCAGGATGGTGGCTAGACACGCGATCATGACGGCTGACTGTGAGGCAGAGAGAGAGAGAAAGAGAGAGAAAAAGAGAGAGAGAGAGAGGTGATTGTGACTTGGCCTGACCGAAGGTGGTCAATAGGAACTCCACGACTTGGCTGAATATTGCAATCATGGCCACGGGCAATTTAGTGAAGGTAAAGATCAGTGCAAGCCAAAGACTCCACCTGGCTGGCTAGGAATCAGTGAATGGTGGGGTTAAGTCGCCACTGAGGCATGACGGCTGTTATTAATGACAGGTAAATGTGGCTTTGTGAGACTTCCAAACAACCGTAATTACATGAGATTAATGGTAAAAAAAACCTTATATGGTAAAGGTGTATTAACATTATTTACCTGTGGTGTGTTGGTGAATATTCAGGTGTTTGCCAGGTAATATTCTGTTGAAACTAATGTGAACTGAGAAATTCACTCTCATTTTCCCTGTAACTTTGTTCAGTAGCACAACGTGAGTAAAGTTTTTCGTTCTATTTCTGACTCTGTGTGTGTGTGTGTGTGTGTGTGTGTGTGTGTGTGAATAAATACAGTGAACGATATATGTGATGTATTGTCATGACGAACACCACTTTTATATTACTATATGCATTTTCAACCTGTACAGACACACACACACACACAACACACACACACACACACACACACACACACACACACACACACACACATGAGCACAAGAATATGACTGTTTGTATTCATGGTTTATACATAAAACAATATTCTATTAACGTGCGAATTCACATATACAGTACACTAACACCTACACATATATATATATATACATACATAAATACTCGTGCATGCAAGCAATATACAGTATGTATGTATGTATGTATGTATGTAAAAATAATAATAATAATAATAATAAACGGTTTATCAATAGAGTTGCAGCCGGTGGCTGAAAATATGCAGACTTACATTTGATTTAGACATAATGATATAATATGCATTGAATACATTTACAGGGCTGTACGGTACATAAATCAGGAGTTGTTTATTATTTTAACAATAGATGGGATGGTGCTGTTGTTATATCTATCAGTGCGGGCTCTTATGGGCTGTATTTTGTTGTAGTGATGGACTGCGCTAGTTGGGTGGGGGGCTGCAGGTGGCAGGAGGTGGCGATGACGAGGGTGGTGCAGTAGTCCACTGCCAAACCTTTCCAGTGCTTGGTGGTGGAGGTCACTGAGGGATGGCATTTCCAGGGTGGAGAGAGCGTTGGTGTAGCCGGAGTATTCTGCGCCGAGCATGATTCTGCAGGCCCTTTTCTGTACCTTCTCTAGCTGACGTTGTTGGGTGGAGTTGAGAGAAGACGACCAGGCTGGTGACGCATACGTTAGTTTGGGGAGAATAAAGGCGTCGTAGATGGTCCTCAGCTCAGGCGTGGGTGTTCCAAGTAACCTAAGTCGTCGTAGCATGTAGAGACGGTACGAGGCTGCCTTGACTGTGTTATTTACATGGGCCTTCCAGTCCAGTTTGTTGTCTATAGTTACACCCAGGAGTTTGGCAGACTGCACCAGCTGGAGAGGATGGGCACCCACTGTGACTGCTGGGGCTTGCACTGGAGTGGTGGCGGTATTGATGTGCATGACTACGGTTTTGGTGTGGTTGATGGTGACCTTGTTCTCCGTAGTCCATGCCTGTAGCCTGTCCAGGGTGCCTTGTAGCGATGAGTAGTCCGGTGAGGTGTTGTCCACTGAAACCCCCACAGTGCAGTCATCCACTGTGTGTATGTATGTATGTATGTATGTATGTATGTATGTATGCCTGCCTGCCTGCCTGTCTGACTGTACACAACATCAAAATCACTACAAAACTCATACCCAATGCATACAAAATTATCCGCCATTTTGTGACTAATGGGTACAGGAAACCGTTGCCATCAGCAGGGAATATTACAGGCTGGGAATATTACAGACTGGGAATATTACAGGCTGGGAATATTACAGGCTGGGAATATTACAGGCTGGGAATATTACAGGCTGGGAATATTACAGGCTGAGAATATTACAGACTGGGAATATTACAGGCTGGGAATATTACAGGCTGGGAATATTCCATGTTGGTGTGATATGAGAGTAAATATATTCTGTCATTAGCGACATTCAGAATAAGCCGATCATATCCACAATATCCAAGTCGTGAGGAAAATCAGATCATCTCCTGAGTGTCTGTGAACCTGAGTGTGTCTGTCTGTGTGTGTGTCTGTGTCTATCGTGACTTATGACTGACTGAGTTATTGTCATGATTACACCGCATCTTCAAGGCATTTTAAAGGTTATAACACCCACACCCACACACACACACACACACACAGACCGTGGTTGATTCTTGCCTATGTTTATTACTACTACTACTACTACTACTACTACAGTACTACTACTACTACTTTTTTTTATAATATGGCCTCCAGCCTCCCCCAATAGCCACACCTACACTACTACTACTACTACTACTACCTTATGCCTTGTTGAACTTGCAGCTGGACTGTCTCAAGTGTGTCCAAACTTTACGATGTTCATTAGTTTAACATTAACTCAACTAATCATGGCGTCTCTTAATGTGTGTTCAGATTTATTGTATTTTTATTTGTTTTTTTATTTGTTTTTGTTTGTGTGAACGTTTGTGAGATTGAGATGTCATTTGGTGGGTGAGGTGGTGGGTGAGGGGTGAGGTGGTGGGTGAGGGGTGAGGTGAGGGGTGAGGTGGTGGGTGAGGTGGTGGGTGACAGGTTAAAGGTGATGGTGACAGGAGTTTTGATATTTTTGTCTTTTTATCTCGAGTTGTGAGAGGAAATGGTGAGGAAGAGACAAAATGGTGGCTATTATGTGTGATGGTTCGCTCTGTGTGTGTGTGTGTGTATGTGTGTGTGTGTGTGTGTGTGCGTGTGTGTGTGTGTCTTTCCCGACCTCTTATGGTATGCTGAGTCAGGGAGGGATGGAGGGAAGGATGGAAGGAAGGATAGAAGGAGGGATGAAGGGAAGGAGGAGGAATGGAGGTAAGGAGAGGGGGAGGGAGGGATTGGTCGTGACCCAGGTAATCCCTACTTTAGTTTTACGGTAGTGTGGTGGCCTGGCGGTGCTGTGTGTAGACCCTAGGGGGGGGGGGGGGGGCTAACCACACCAAGGTTACTGTCTACGTCTGTCTGTCTGTCTGTCTGCCCAATAAACTATCCCCCGCACTGTGAGGGGGCAAATCTGAACCTGTGTGTCTATTTGTCTATCTCTGTGTCTGTCTGTTTATCTGTCTGCCTAATTGTATATATGTCTGTCTAACTATCTGTCTCTCTGTTTATTTGTCTACAGCTATATATTTAGATAAACAAGACAGGTACACTAATTACCAGAAGATACCTGAATAAACACCTACCTAAACATCAATTAACCTATAGCCATTAAGACCTCACACCTGTAATTATCGAACATCCTAATTACCTGACACACATAGTATACATACAAGGTTAAATTAATGTAAATAACACCTAAGATTATCTTTGTGACGATAATTGCTTAATGAGATCAAATCACTTAATTACATCATCTTGTGAAGGTTGAGGGAGCCAATTAGTAGAGAGATTGTCGCTAACTACCTCCTAGATAGTAAATGGTTGAGGCATATATAGAGCTGACTGACGAGGGGATGATGACATGAAGGTTAATCATCCTCTTCACTAGCTTAATTCACCTGATGATTAAACATTTTAAACCTAACCTAACCTAACCTGACCTGACCTAACCTAACCTAACCTAACCTGACCTGACCTAACTTAACCTAACCTAACCTGACCTAACCTGACCTGACCTGACCTAACCTCCGACACAAACATTGCAAGAATATATCTTGCAACACCTCCTCTCAACACTTTCACCACCACACATTAATTTTCATAGCTTCTCTTCCTGTAACACAACTCTTATTAAAACCTGAAGTATTGTACCTATGAAACACACCTTTGATGTTCACCACTAGGTATCATCATCGTCATCATCATCATAATCATCATCATCATCATCATCATCATCATAATCATCATCATCATCATCATCATCATCATCACCAAATATAATAATTCCCACTTTGCATTTTTTTTTCAATATTGCAATTAGGAAGAACGTAACATTGATTTAAATACCTCATTGGTGTAAACTCTGGGTTGATTAGTCACTTTGATGCCTCGACCAACACACTCATTATCAAAACTATTGGTGTGTTGTTTTGTTCATGATATACCCATGAAATTAAATGGGTATTGATTGTAGTGTCCAAATGGGTTAGGTTAGGTTAGGATTATCTCCACCCAACGATGTAATTATCACTGAAATACACATGACTCAAGAGCTACATCAGGGAGGGTCATAGTTTTAATTGATGACCTTTAGTCTTTGACCTCTGACCTTTGACCTACCGTAAATATATCACCACGGACTAACAGACACACACACGGACACACTCTACCCTACCAGTAACAGGACATCTAGACATCAGAAAGAGACAGACAGTATAAGTTATTGTTGGCATTAATTAGTCTGTGTGTGTGTTACCCTCTCAGGTGTACAGCAGGCGTACAGGTGTATGTCCTCAGGTACGCAAGCAATTACTCATCAGTCAGGGAGGTGAGAGAGCCGCCACTTCCAGAGATTGGTGAAGGCGTCGCCCTCACCCCTCCTCTCCCTCACCCTTCCTCTCCCTCATCCCACCTCTCCCTCATCCCACCTCTCCCTTACCCCTCCCCCTCCTTACTCCTCCTCTCCCTCACCCCTCTTCTCCCTCACCCCTCTTCTCCCTCGCCCTCTTCTTCCTCGTCCTCCGCTGAAGGTCAATTTCCATCCCCCGAGCCCAGCATTATAGATCAATTTCCATTCCAGCAAGAAGGGTGGAAGGAAGGTAGGGTGGGTGTGGACTGAGGGAAGGAGGGAGGGAGGGAGGGAGGGAAGGAGGGCGTGAACTGGGAGGAAGGAGGGAGGGAAGGAGGGCGTGGACAAGGAGGAAAGAGGGGAGGGAGACTGACGTGGCTGCTAACTTTAATGAATAAGAAATAATGGATGAATGAAAAGAAGAAAATATTTGAGAGAACGTGAGAAGGTTGTGTGTGGGAACTCTGACACAATGATTATATAATACAGTACATATATATACACACACACACACATAACTGTATATATTGTATTAGTATACCACAGAAGAGAGTATAAAGAACAGAGTACTGGAGTAGCTTCCTGTACCAATAACACATCTTTTCTGTCAGGTGTACCTTATACCTGTGATCACCTCGGGTCATCACAGGTCTCAGCTGACACAACACAGGTAACAACTGACTGACTTTCACAGTATGTGGTTATAAGTGAGGCATCAACTTGGTCATTACATAAAGTATCATAATAAGTTAGTATGAGCAGTACTGTGTTCACCCCCCCTTGCCCCTTCCCCCCTCCTTGTTCCCCAGCTCCCTCCCCCCCTTCCTCTCGACCCCAGCTCCTCCTCCACCCTACCTCACTTTATAAAGGTACAACACATTTAACAAGTTAGAGGTGGGCGCCACTATAACTCGCCGATCGCTTTTATGGTTCACATCGACAGACTTAGAACAATGGAGGAAGTTTTCATATTGACTAATTTAATGATGTTTTGCAGGAACACATTTTGTTGGTTCGTTTATGTTTTGATTCTGGGAAATATTCTGTCTGTTGACGCAAGCAAGGCAGTGTGTACGAGTGACCTGTTCTTAGTATTATTGTGTTGTTTGGTAATAACGTCTTAATATTTTTTTCCCATTAACATATACTGCATAATAATACACACAATGCTCTCATTTTACAATTTTGACCTCCTCCTTCAGTGGGATTTCAGATATATATAAACTCACCCCAAAAACGTATCTCTCCGATTTTGTGTTAAACAATATGACACAGCGGACGAAGGATTTTGACAACCCTACCGAGACAACAAGAGTCACAGTGTTCATTTTGAAATTCATCGACCGCCCTCCGGGAAGATAATTTTTTTGGAGTGTATGTACATTAAATATATACACATTCAGAGATATATATATATACATTCTTTTCATCCACATCAACCTTCTCCTATGGTCAGATACTGCAGGTGATCCAATAGTGTTTAACACATGGTAGGTAGCGGGTTACGTCTCCCCCTGGCAGGCTGTTAATGTATACCAGAGGGTTGTTCCACCATCAAGAAGCACCTGAGAGTGTGCTGACTTACTGTTGAGGGGCTGTGAGTGCTGTATAGGGAGGGAAAGAACGCTTGCCCCTTCTCCTATCTAGAATTGAATCCTTGATCGTTCACTTGTAAATACTGAGGTAGAGGCGAGAGTGAGTTTAGGGGAGCATATAGTGTGGGTTAAGACGTTGTTCACACACACACACACACCCTCCCTTGTTCCTCTAAGAATATATAATTTTCATATTTCATCATTCATTATTTTTTGTTACTTTTGAAAAATTAGAAGTCTTATCACATAACATAATACTAGTTAATATTATACGTGTTGTGAAACTCATCTGTTAAAGGTTAAAACAATATTCTTTCTTCCTCTGATGCCATCAAAATATATATTACGAGTTCTATCATAAGTTATATTATTTTATATTATATTCTATCACGTAGACAAAGATAAATTTATACCTGTTATAATACTCTGGAATCTTATATTATACTTCATATACATTATACTTATATAACCATAACCATTTTATGAACATCTCTTTGGTGCTGATATAGGAATTAAGACAATATATAATATAGCGATACAATAATACCTAGAACATAATATACCCTATGTTATATAACACCTCCTTCCCCTGTGTTTCACAATCTTGAATAACAATAACACTAACAATAACAATAAGAGAACACGAATGAGGAGAAATCTTTACTCTTGATACTTCTCTCCCTGTTCATGATAGGAGGAATATTTCTCTCCCTGTTCATGGTAGGAGGAATATTTCTCTCCCTGTTCATGATAGGAGGAATATTTCTCTCCCTGTTCATGATAGGAGGAATATTTCTCTCCCTGTTCATGGTAGGAGGAATATTTCTCTCCCTGTTCATGATAGGAGGAATATTTCTCTCCCTGTTCATGATAGGAGGAATATTCTCTCCCTGTTCATGGTAGGAGGAATATTTCTCTCCCTGTTCATGGTAGGAGGAATATTTCTCTCCCTGTTCATGGTAGGAGGAATATTTAACACTGGATATTTATCATACTGGTCATAAGGATATTATAAGATTTACTTCTTGGTAATGAAAGACTTTTAGGCAGAATGTGAAGAGATAAAATGTGTTGAGTCTCTAGGCAGGAAAATGTGAATGTTATTATGCTGTATTTTTTGTGTGTGTCTTTCGGTTTTTAGTTCTTGCATATATGTATTTTTCTGCCTGCCTGTCTGTCTGTCTGTCTCACCACCGCGCTGTTCCAAGGAATGGTGATTATTCTTCACGGTTGAAGGTAAAAGCTGCTCAGAATCTTGTGTACACCATTAAATACTACGACTCAAAAGTAATTTATGTAAGTTATTTTCTAATGATTAACTGGAGACCAAAAATTCCTGGAATGAAGATAATTTGACCTAGATGATAGAGTCCGAATAATAGTGAGTAAATAAGAAATGTACCATGGTTGAGACAAAAATTGTACCGTGGTTGAGAAAAACATTGTACCATGGTTGAGACAAAAACTGTACAATGGTTGAGAAGAACATTGTACCATGGTTGAGAAAAAAATATTGTACCATGAAAATAAAAAGTTCCATTATCCCATAAAAAAAAATACCAGTGTACCAGGTCTGAGAAATACCAGAATAGTGTACAATTTATAGCACACACACACACACACACACACACACACACACACACACATAACCTTCCGCTACCCACAGACGCTAACTTAACAATAACATGCTTTTGTAAATGCTTCAGGTGTTTACAGGTAATATTAGGTAATCATCACTCGTTCTACCTGCCAATGAGAGGTGTGTCATCATCAGGTGTGTGTTAATGGTCATAGATTGCTGACCACAGAGAACAATTCCTAACTACACCTGAATGTTTAATAATCACACAGGTATAGCGACTCCAGTGTGTGTGTGTGTGTGTGACTTGGTATAGTTGAGGTGGTAGTTAGTGTGACCATCATCTACCTGACACATACACACACACACACACATCCTCACCTGAGTACCTCGGTCTGGCCAAACGTCGGTTGCCTGATTTATAAGCTAACTCAAACATGATTACTTACGACATTACAAACTTTTGTTACGTCAAACTTTGTTACTTTGAGGTGTACTGGACTGACAGATGAGGTGTACTGGACCGACAGATGAGGTGTACTGGACCGACAGATGAGGTGTGTCGTGTGTATTCAGCTGAGAGAAATCCCTATCCTCTAAAGGGATAATTATATCGCTGTTTGGGAGTTCAGGTGTGTGTGTGTGTGTGTGTGTGTGTGTTTTATAACCACATAAGTATACAGATGTGTGTGTGTGTCCAGACCTCCAGACTTCATGTCAGGTCAGGAGGCGTCACGTAAGGAATAGGAGAAGGAGGTCACGAGATCCTAAGACACTTTTACGCCAGCCAGGAAGCTCCAATCAGCCGGGGAGCCTCAGTTAGCTTGGGAGTCACTGCTAGTCAGGGAGCCACAGCTAGCCGGGGAGCCTCAGCCAGCCAGGGAGCCTCGGCCAATCAGGGAGCCTCAAGCAGCCATTACTATTTATTGCTTTACTTTCTGCCCAATAAATTTTAATGACAAGAATCAAAACCAATCGTAAGAGGATATTTTCCCTCTTAAACACCACCAATTACAGGGAGCCATTGACACTGTATTTACCTAACATAAACAGTGACTTTCTCGTGGACGTCACACTACATAAATACGACCTGCAGCCGTTGGGTTACTGCTCTTACTTCATGGTATTTCTCAGAATGTCGTCCTTGATGTACAAAGAGGAACGACTTGAAGCAAAATGTTTATGATTTGTCGCATTGAGGTGTGTGTGTGTTTGAGTGTGTGTGTGTGTGTGTGTGTGTGTGTGTGTGTGTGAGTATGACCTGCCAGAAGTGTGTATGTGGAAAATGTGGTACACGATCCTGGTTCAGAATTCAATAGAGTAAGAAATGTCTGTTCAAAATATCCTTTGGGCAAATAGTGCAACAGCTCCCCCAGCTCTCTCTCTCTCTCTCTCTCTCTCTCTCTCTCTCTCTCTCTCTCCATCACCCCGGGGAGTTGTTAAACCTCGATCGTTTGAAGGAAAATCGAGAGAAATAAAATATAAACTTCAAGCAAGACAAATGTTTTCCTTGGTATAAGGCCGCGAGTGAGAGTGACGCCATCACTGCTGTTAGTGTATTGGACTCAAGCTGTTAAATCTTTGGACTCAAGCTGTTAAATCTTTGTATTCAAGGTGATAAATCATTGTATTCAAGGGGTTAAATCATTGTATTCACGGGGTTAAATCATTGTACTCAAGGTTTTAAATCTTTGTATTCAAGGTGTTAAATCATTGTATTCAAGGGGTTAAATCATTGTATTCACGGGGTTAAATCATTGTACTGTAGGTGTTAAATCTTTGGTACTCAAGAAGATATTAACTTTAAATTATTGTACTCAAGGGGTTAAATTATCGTATACTCAGAGGTGTTATATTTCACTCCAGATTAATTAAACACACACACAGACACACACACACACACACACACACACACACACTATACGTACAACACCTGGGTTCACCTGGCCAAATTAAGCAATAAGGTAGATTGACTTCAAGATCAATACATAAAATGACTTACCACACGTAGTATCAAAGACTAGTCACAGCTGGGCCATTTTTCAGGGGGTTAATGTCGTGTGAAAGGTAACTCTTCAAGAGATTAAGACTAGATTAAGGTAATCACGGTGTTAAGAACCAGAATGCGGATTTAAGCTAATCACGTTGCTGAACCAATCACAGGGTTAAGTCAATCACAGGGTTAAGGTAATCACAAGGTTAAGGTAATCACAAGGTTGAGGTAATCACAAGGTTGAGGTAATCACAAGGTTGAGGTAATCACAAGGTTAAGGCAATCACAAGGTTAAGGTAATCATAAGGTTAAGGCAATCACCAGGTTAAACCAATCACAGGCTAAATCAAGCACACATCTAAACCAAAACTTCAAATCAACCACAAAAAACAACCCACCTAATTAGGATAATCAACCAAAAATCATTAAAAAAAAACACTAATATCTTTCAATCAATGGGACTGTCAACCAATTCCAGCCTTGCTATTTCTCTCCCATCAACCAGGAATTCACTCTCAATTCCCCAAGCGTCAACCATCTCAGAATTAGTGTTTGGTTGGTGGCAGTTTCCCTGACCTCATTGTAGACTCTGATAACCTGCTGATTGGCTAATTACGCTTAGCTCAGAACGTGATTCCAACTTGTGAGGAAAGTAATGATTGAGAGGATGACTTTCTGGCTGGTTGACCGCTGGAAGTGAAGCATCTGGTTCATCGTGATATTACAAGATGTCGTGGGGATTGGTTGTGTGTGTGTGTGGTAGTGGTGTGGTAGTGTGGTGGTTGGTATGGTGATGGTTGTTGTATAATGGCGATAGTGTGTGTGGTGATAGTGATGTATGGTGATGGTAATATGTAGTGGTGATGGTGGCAATGTGTGTTAGTGTGTTGTGGTGATGATGGTGGTGTATGGTGATAAGTGGCTGTGGTGATGGTTGGTGATATCGTAAGTTAGTACCATTACAGCCTCTTGGTTTAATATATACTGAGAATGTCTGTATCTTTGGGGGGTATTTATATAGCTCTTAAAACATGAAATAATACTCACGACCCCTCACGACCCCTCACCGATAAACCACCAGGTCGTGTCACAAACATTGATCAAATTGCTTGTTTTTTGTTGTTATTTTCGTATTCCTCTGATTTTTTTTTCGGGACATTGACTTCAGCTGCTGTGAAAACTGTGTCACTTTTTAGCTCGTGTTCTTGGTCAATAAGGGAGGAAAAGTTGGATTGGAATTACACAGTTATTGATGCATTTTGTGGCGTTAATAAGAGTGAGGTATTCATTCATACAGGATGAAATGTGTATGTATAAATATGTATATGTATATAAATCTTAATACATATGCTACACACACACACACACATATATATATATATATATATATATATATATATATGTTAAAGATACTGTAAATATTTAGATAGATATGGTTGATACATAGATAGATAGAGGGAAATACATACATACATACATACATACATACACGCCTCTTAAGCTAGCACTACCGTTACTTGATCTGGCACCCCCCTCTACCTAACCCAATTAATGCGTACATGTGGTGGCACTCAGTCCAACACCCCCCCCCCCCCGTCTTCCCCCCACCCCACCCACCTCTTCCCTCACCCCTCTCCCTCGCCCCCACCTCACCCCCTCCCTCACCCCTCTCCCTCGCCCCCACCTCACCCCCTCTCTCACCTCACCCCCTCCCTGACCTCACCCCCTCCCTCACCATTACTTGTGCCGAATTAGTATAGCATATGAACTGTCACCTGCCATTGGTCGAACCAAATTAACGTGTACGTGTAGAACCTGTGACCTGGAACCTGTAGTGTGGGAACTGTGACCTGGTACCTCTAAAGTGTGACCTGTGACCTCATGCCTGTAGTGTGACCTGTGACCTGGTACCAGTAGTGTGGGACCTGTGACCTGGTACCTGTAGTGTGGGACCTGTGACCTGGTACCTCTATAGTGTGACCTGTGACCTGGTACCTGTAGTGTGGGACCTGTGACCTGGTACCTCTATAGTGGGACCTGTGACCTGGTACCTGTAGTGTGGGACCTGTGACCTGGTACCTCTATAGTGTGACCTGGTACCTCTAGTGTGGGACCTGTGACCTGGTACCTCTAGTGTGGAACCTGTGACCTGGTACCTGTAGTGTGGGACCTGTGACCTGGTACCTCTATAGTGTGACCTGGTACCTGTAGTGTGGGACCTGTGACCTGGTACCTCTAGTGTGGGACCTGTGACCTGGTACCTCTATAGTGTGACCTGTGACCTGGTACCTCTATAGTGGGACCTGGTACCTGTAGTGTGGGACCTGTGACCTGGTACCTCTATAGTGTGACCTGGTACCTGTAGTGTGGGACCTGTGACCTGGTACCTCTATAGTGTGACCTGTGACCTGGTACCTGTAGTGTGGGACCTGTGACCTGGTACCTCTATAGTGTGACCTGGTACCTGTAGTGTGGGACCTGTGACCTGGTACTTCTATAGTGTGACCTGTGACCTGGTACCTGTAGTGTGGAACCTGATCCTTGCAGAGTGGGACCTGTGACCTGGTACCTGTAGTGTGGAACCTGTGACCTGGTACCTGTAGAGTGAGACCTGAAACCTGGTACCTGTAGAATGGGACCTGAGACTGGTACCTGTAGTGTGGAACGTGATACTTGCAGAGTGGGACCTGTGACCTGGTACCTGTTGAGTGGAACCTGTGACCTGGTACCTGTAGAGTGAGACCTGAAACCTGGTACCTGTAGAATGGGACCTGAGACTGGTACCTGTAGTGTGGAACCTGATACTTGCAGAGTGGGACCTGAGACCTGGTACCTGTAAGCGCCAATATGAGAGAGAGAGTGAAAGTTGTCCCCTAGTCTGTACTTCCCCCTTCAAAAAAACTAACCTGACCAGCCCATAAAAACTTGTTCACACGAAGAAGTTTCAGAAGAGAGTCATTGTTGTGGTAAACCTCTTGGCTGCTCGGGGAGACCTTGCTACGTGTTGATATCAAGAACAAGGCTTCGAAACCCCGGTATTATGTTATTTCCTAAAAAATGAAGATGTCTAAACTTTTTTTTTTGGGGGGGGGTCATATTTCTTTTTAACCCGAAGGCTTTTTTTTTAACGTACACATACATAAAAGACACACACACTCACACACACAGATAATGAATAGTTCACCTAATTATTACACCATATAAGTTTCATTCTGCTGAGTAATGATGACTAGACATTTTTTTAAGGTCAATGGGTTTAATTTTAAATACCTGAGCTGTGTACTACCGGCACTTATCCACGGTAAACCAAGGCCCTAAAACAAAAGCTTTTATAGTCTCGTCCCGTACTATTGGCACACGACTTCCTGAATCAGTGGCTGTAAGTTAAAGTCATGTTGGCATATCTGTGTGTTTAAGGTTATTGAGGACGAGTGTAAAGTGACTATGGTAACATGTTATATGCTGATTATTTTAAGTATGGTAACGTGTTATATACGAATCATTTTAAGTATGGCATAAGTAAACCTTCATATTGTGTGCTAATGAAAAGTTCTTCAGACATTTTAAGGAATTATTCTTAACCTGAATTTCGTTAGATTAGATTAGGTTAGGTTAGGTTAGATTAGGTTAGGTTAGGTTAGGTTAGATTAGATTAGGTTAGGTCAGATCCTCTCGTTATTAGAATCTCAAATTAAATTAATAAATATGGAAATGCACTTTTTCTATTTATATATTTACATTAGCGTCAACACACAATGAATCCTTTTGATCTTGTCACAACAAAACGAAATAAAATGTTAAATAAATTTTAGTTTTATTTGAAGGGGACGTTTAGTGCAGGATATGTCGTTCTTGCACTAACATCAAAGGGCATAGGAGAGAGGATATCTGACTAAAATTTAACGTTAAGTATTATTTACGTATATTAAACAAATAAAATACAGGTTCAATAAAATAAATAAAATACCTGTACAATACAATAATTAAAATATTTGTACAATTAAACAAATAAACTAATTCCCTGAGCCTTTAGTTGGAATTAAACTCCATTTCTACAGCATTTAATTCCATAGTGAAGAGATAACCAGTTGGTACCGATTGGAAAACCAGTAACAAATCCTTTACCAGGGGGCTATCCAAAACGACTGGTGATTGGACAAATAAATCCGACTGGGGAGAACGGCTCATTCCCATTGGATATTGGACAGGCGACTCTCCAGCACAAGTGATCATGGGAAGAGGAGAGCCTAGTAGTCATTCAGGGGCTGTGGGGGGGCTGTGAGGGGATGTGGGGGTGGGGGAGGGGTGTGTTAGGGGGGTGGGGGGAACAAGGTCTTACCAGGCTAGAATTGGAGGTTCATATTATTTCTTGTGTAGTTGGAGGGATCGCTGTTTGGCCTGTGGACTTTCATCATTCATCGTTGAAATTCAATCACAGTTTAATAATGGTTTGTTGGAGACATGGCTTGTTTGGAGGAGGGAGGGGTGAGGGAGGCGTGAGGGAGGCGTGAGGGAGGGGTGAGGGAGCCGTGAGGGAGGCGTGAGGGAGGCGTGAGGGAGGGGTGAGGGAGCCGTGAGGGAGGGGTGAGGGAGGCGAGAGGGAGGCGTGAGGGAGGCGTGAGGGAGGGGTGAGGGAGGCGAGAGGGAGGCGTGAGGGAGGCGTGAGGGAGCCGTGAGGGAGGCGTGAGGGAGGGGTGTATTGGTGTTTTATTTAGCGACTTTACGAAAGCAAAAACAAAAAAAAAATAGTTGGGATGGAAGAGTTTAGTGTTTACTCTGTGTGTTAGTGTACAGTAATATGTAAAGAGTTACAATGTTACCAGACGCTTGGATGTAAGTTTCTGTGTCGATATATTTTATTCTGCACACACACACACACACACACACACACACACACACACACAGATGGTCCGCTATTGAATACAGATGGCTTCCACGG
>CAUDMG010000830.1:375000-377500 GCA_958450375.1 Homarus gammarus
GACAGACAGACAGACAGACAGA
The DNA here is from genome assembly GCA_958450375.1 of Homarus gammarus. Classification (NCBI taxonomy): domain Eukaryota; kingdom Metazoa; phylum Arthropoda; class Malacostraca; order Decapoda; family Nephropidae; genus Homarus; species Homarus gammarus. The sequence continues at coordinate 375,023 of CAUDMG010000830.1, forward strand.
CAGACAGACAGACAGACAGACAGACTTAAACTCACTACCCATACCATTTAATTATAAAACAAAATAATAATAATAAACTCGTATTAAACAAACATAAATAGACAGATAACCACGAGCTTCACACGACTTAATGCAACATAGACCAACAAGAGATTAACAATAAACAAAAGCTTATCACTCCCAAATACCTGTTTTTCCTTCATTAATCTCAACACAAGAATACAAAATACAGATGAGCTTAATATTGTTCAGCTCAGTTGAATATTCGAGACCCTAGCATATTTTACCTGTTGATTAGATATACCTAATATTACCTGGGGGAAGGGTTAGGTTAGGTTATTTTAGCACTAACTTCACACTAGAGGGGTTAACGTCTTCTCTTGCCTCACACTAACTTCACACTAGAGGGGTTAACGTCTTCTCTTGCCTCACACTAACTTCACACTACTGTAGATGGGTTAACATCGCCCCACACTAACTTCACACTAGAGGGGTTAACGCTTCCTCTTGCCTCACTCTAACCTCACACTAGAGGGGTTAACGTCTCCTCTTGCCTCACTCTAACTTCACACTAGAGGGGTTAACGCTTCCTCTTGCCTCACCACCACTTTCCTCCCCAAGTGGCCTTGTAAGAACCTATTTCAATAATCCTCTTCCTCAAATGCTCTTACTTTCTCCAGCTGACGAGGTATAATGAAGAGTAATTACCTCAGTGGTATGTCTGTCTGTCTGTCTGTCTGTCTGTCTATCTGTCTGTGTCCCGATAACATTACTACTACTACTACTACTACGTTTTTCTAATTTTTAAATCGTGGCCTCCATCCTCCCCCTATAGCCACACCTTCCCCGCCATTTTATTACCTTAAAATTAAATATCCTAATACATATGTAGCTATCCTAGCAGATCTATGCGGCATTCAGTGACTGTTTCCTCATAGTCAATATCTGCAACTGTTGTCGGCTTTGGGGCCGATGCTCTCGTTCCCCTGAGGCAGAGCAAAGCCGACCTAAGGAGAGAGAAGGACAGTCGACATCTCATCCAGGCTGTAATATAACTTCTGGGCTGCTGCTTCTGTTCGGAGATCACCTCCGTGAGTCTGGTGTAGAAACATCTTGCACTTGGTCCCATCCCACCAGAGGTTGTGAACACTAGAGGAGTGAAGCTGCCTTGATCAACGTTCTGAATTCTCTCCCCATATGCCTTTATCTTGTCGTTCTCGTTCCTCCTGTGTGCAGCATCGAGAGCTAAGTTACGGTGACTTGCGGCCATGGGATCTACTACTACTACTTCTACTACTACTACTACAAGTGGCCTCCAGCCTCCCCCAATAGCCACACCTTCCCCACCACTTAATTACCTTAATATTAAATATCCTAATACATAAGTAGCTATCCTATCTGTGTTAAATTAGTTGAGCCGCAGATCCATGCGGCATTCAGTGACTGTAGCCTCATAGTCAATATCTGCAGCAGTTGTCGGAGTTGGGGCAGAAGCTCTCGTTCCCACCTTAAACTAGACACGACCTCTCATCCTTAGACACTGGAACGGAAACTGGTTATAAATCTTGGCTGACCCGGACCAAGGTTACATTGTCGTGATCACACTTAATAGGTCAGGTCAGGGGAGTCACAGTGTGTGTGTGTGTATGTGTGTATGTGTGTGTGTGTGTGTGTGTGTGTGTGTGTGTGTAAAGACGCCGTTGAGAGATAGATATATATATAGAGAGAGATAAAAAAGAGACTGAGAGACAGACACAGACAAAGAGACAGAGACAGACACAAAGAGAGACAGACAGACAGAGACGATATCATACAGAGAAGGTGGAAGTATTGTACTATCAAGTCAGCTGGCCGTAACTCCGGCAGTAAACGTACCAGTATTACCGGCAGTATTATACCACTGACTCTTACGCGAGGACGATAAATATTCTATAAGTATTAACACGATTCTGAATAATAATAATAATAAAGCGAACAGGTAACAACACTGGTAATAACAATGAAATCAATAACAATAATAACAGTCTGCAATAACATAACTAAACACAAAAATTCCTATGTTTAATTAAGAGGCTCTTACACCTGTAGCTATAACGTCACCGACACACCTTCCCAGTTCATCGTATGTGTTGATGAGGACAGGTAAATATACCGAAGAATGTGTAAGGTATGTTCATTAGGTTAGGTTAGGTTAACAAATGACTTAAATAAAAATATATCCAATGAAAACTTATTTTCTTTTGGTTTGGTTCGTGGAAAAGTTTGTTATTTATTATGGCTTCCGATACTTTTTCCAGAAGTAAGATATATAACTCTATTTATCTCTGTTTTCTTTACAAACTTTACATCAACTACTTCCCGTTACCTCGGTGTTGTGTCCCAAAGGTAACCCAAACTGTTGGTGTGGAGGAGAACAACATTACCAGCACGTTAAATTCATCATCCATCCATGACTGACCAAACAAAAACACTTCCTGA
>CAUDMG010000830.1:380000-417500 GCA_958450375.1 Homarus gammarus
CTCTCTCTCTCTCTCGTTTCCTATCCAGGCCATAAATTTTTTAACAGACTCCCACGGTACATTACGCCAATATCTCCGTCTTCCTCAATGGCGTCATCACAACAACTCAGCTCGTGAATGAACCATAATAAAACACGTATGGCTAAACATTACTATTCATTCACATCTTCTTCTCTACCTCACAATATATCCCCTACGTTTTATTTTTCCTTCAAATCTCCCGTTTTCGATTTTTTTCCTCCAATATTTTTAAAATCTTTCAAAACCTTAATTTATGATAATCCAAAATTTTTTTTAGCTTATTTTTTTTTTTAATTTCTCTATGATAAATTTTTAAAGATGCATTATTAAAAACATGATGATAAGAACGCGGTGTTGTTAGTCAGGAAGGAAGTGGTGTGCGTGAATGGGTCGATAGCATGAGGTTGTGTGATGTTTGTGGAAGGACGTGTTGATGGGGGTGGTGATCAGTCAGTCAGTCAGGAAAGACGTCCATAGAGCACACACACACACACACACACACACACAGCCTCTTATCCTCCCTCTCCTTTACTCTTCCTTATATTTTCCCTACTCCTTTCCCTCCCCTCCCATTATCTCACCCTTCCCTGTTCTCCTTCCCTTCTCTCTTCCTTTCCTCCTCCTAACCGACTTACTCCTTGCCCTCCTCTCCTCCTGCTCCTCCCACACTTCTCTACCTCTCTCTTACCACCTTCCTACCCTCCTTCCCTCACCCCCCACACTCCCCTCCCCCCATCTTCCCTACACACTCCCCTCCTCTCCACCAATCCATCCTCACCTCTCCCCTCCCCTCCCCTCCCCCTCTCTCCCCATAGCCGTAATGACCCCACCCGACCATTAGTTTCCACGTCACGAGTGCCAATAAAGACCCTCAACAATGTCGGGATTCTACCTAACTATCGACCTTCCCCTATAGGACGCTGGTCAAATGGGGTTCTTGTCTTAATAGGATTTCTGTCCTAATAGGGTTCCTGTCCTAATAGGGTTCATGTCCTCATGGGGTTATTGTCCTAATAGGGTTTCTGTCCTAATGGGGTTCCTGTCCTAATAGGGTTCATGTCCTCATGGGGTTATTGTCCTAATGGGGTTTCTGTCCTAATGGGGTTTCTGTCCTAATGGGGTTCCTGTCCTCATGGGGTTATTGTCCTAATGGGGTTTCTGTCCTAATAGGGTTCATGTCCTCATGGGGTTATTGTCCTAATGGGGTTTCTGTCCTCATGGGGTTACTGTCCTAATGGGGTTTCTGTCCTAATAGGGTTCCTGTCCTCATGGGGTTATTGTCCTAATGGGTTTCTGTCCTAATGGGGTTTCTGTCCTCATGGGGTTACTGTCCTAATGGGGTTACTGTCCTAATAGGGTTCATGTCCTCATGGGGTTATTGTCCTAATAGGGTTTCTGTCCTAATGGGGTTCCTGTCCTAATAGGGTTCATGTCCTCATGGGGTTATTGTCCTAATGGGGTTTCTGTCCTAATGGGGTTTCTGTCCTAATGGGGTTCCTGTCCTCATGGGGTTATTGTCCTAATGGGGTTTCTGTCCTAATAGGCTTCATGTCCTCATGGGGTTATTGTCCTAATGGGGTTTCTGTCCTCATGGGGTTACTGTCCTAATGGGGTTTCTGTCCTAATAGGGTTCCTGTCCTCATGGGGTTATTGTCCTAATGGGTTTCTGTCCTAATGGGGTTTCTGTCCTCATGGGGTTACTGTCCTAATGGGGTTACTGTCCTAATAGGGTTCCTGTCCTCATGGGGTTATTGTCCTAATGGGTTTCTGTCCTAATGGGGTTACTGTCCTCATGGGGTTACTGTCCTAATGGGGTTTCTGTCCTAATAGGGTTCCTGTCCTCATGGGGTTATTGTCCTAATGGGTTTCTGTCCTAATGGGGTTTCTGTCCTAATGGGGTTACTGTCCTAATGGGGTTACTGTGCTAATGGGTTTCTGTCCTAATGGGTTTCTGTCCTAATGGTATGGTTAGGTTAGGTTAGGTTAGGTAAGAGTGTATACCTGAACCTATTATTACTAGAGAGTTATTGAATTTAAGATCCCAAGAGAAACCTTTTAAGAGGGTCATCCTGCTGCCTTACATCCGGCCCTCATAATGAACCTTATATCCGGCCCTCATAATGAACCTTATATCCGGCCCTCATAATGAACCTTATATCCGGCCCTCATAATGTACCTTATATCCGGCCCTCATAATGAACCTTTATCCGGCCCTCATAATGAACCTTACATCCGGCCCTCATAATGAACCTTATATCCGGCCCTCATAATGAACCTTATATCCGGCCCTCATAATGTACCTTATATCCGGCCCTCATAATGAACCTTTATCCGGCCCTCATAATGAACCTTATATCCGGCCCTCATAATGAACCTTATATCCGGCCCTCAATGAACTTCAGATCAAAGGAAACTTTCTGTGGAGTTACATCGCAATATCCTTCCCTAATAGCTGGGGAAAATGACCTGACTGTGTGTGTGCGTGTGTGTGTGCGTGTGCGTGTGGGTGTGTGTGTGTGTGTGTGTGTGTGTGTGTGTGTGTGTGTGTGTGTGTGACGGGATAATACATAATTAAACGCTTACGTTATACAGTATACATTACACTGTATATAATATATTAATCTATTAACTTAAATCCTATGAAATAAATCCTATGTAAGGCAATTAATTAAATCCTTCATACACTCGAAAGTTTTAAGGGGATAAATCCATCTCGTTTTCTCTGATCCCACAATGTAATCCAATTAATGACGTAGGGTTACTGTGTGGATAATATTGTGGATACATAGTGCCAGTGTATAGCCATAAATCTTGACCCTGACCTCTGACCTTCAACTGTGGCACTAACCTCTGACCTTAACTGTGGCACTAACCTCTGACCTTAACTGTGGCACTGATCTCTGACCTTCTAATGCGGCACTGACCCCTGACCTTCAACAGTGGCACTGACCTCTCACCTTAAACTGTGGCACTGATCTCTGACCTTCAAATGTGGCACTGACCCCTGACCTTCAAATGTGGCACTGACCCCTGACCTTCAACTGTGGCAATGACCTTTCAACTTCTGCTGTGACCACAACGTGTAACACAGACCCCCTAATGAGTGCAGCGGTCTAGTGGATACAGCACTCGACTTCCGTTCCAGGGGTCTGTGGTTCGACTAAATGGCGCTCTCAGTTCACCCAGCTGTAAATGGGTACCAAGTTCACCACGAACCAAGCGAAAATAGGGAGCATTGACCACCATCACCTGAAGACTCATTACAGGTGAATTTAATACCTACTTAGAGTCAATTTTCCCCAAATTTTAGGTTTATTTACAAAGTGCATTTGTCCGACAAGAGACATAAACACCAACACTAGAGCCGCTTTAATGGGACAAGATAATTAGTCAAGTGGAAATGGTGTTAATAATATCCCCAGGTGTCACAGGTGTCATTAGTAACATAAGATGTTGTCGCACCTGGTGGTAAGAATGTTATTAGGGATAACATGAAGATTAGCCCCTCACTCGTGTTAATGCCAACCTAACCTAACCTAACCTAACCTAATTTAACCTAATCTAATCTAACCTGACCTAACCTAACTTTACAGATTAGGTTAGGTTACCTGAGGTTAGATTATCTTGGGTAAGTCCAAATATGAATCTGTTTGTCCGTCTGTCCTTAAATTACAAAACACAATTACTCACTTAACTATTAAACTTGAAGTATGAACAGATGACAACAAGATCACTAATAACTTCAACAATTAATAGTTTACTCACATCAACTTCACCTCAATCGATAGGTACAATGTTAAACACTAGCAATAATAAGAGAGTGTGGGACTGTTTCATGCCGCTGCTAAAATCAACAGTGTGGCTGCAGGGGTCGTGACGAGACGCGGTTGAGCGGGTAAATAATAGCCTCCCTGACCATTGAGGCGTACTGATTCCCTCAACATCTTTCCACACCGCCAGCATTATTAACTACTCCCTGCTCCGGCGTGTGTAATGATGAATACCTTACAAGTAATCAAAAGGTATATAGCAGAAAGTGGCTCTACCGTGTTCATATCTCGTGTGTGTTGGCCATGTATTCTTTACGTGGACATATCTCGTGTTTGTTGGCCATGTATCGCTTGTACGTGGCCATATCTCGTGCTTGGTGGCCATGTATCTCCAGCACGAGACCAATATTAACAAGGTCAATTTTGATGTATTCAGATGTAATGTTCAGTTGTTCATGCTTTAAAATGTTCACTGGTTCTTGGATGAACTTGGTAGCCAACAGATTTTGTACATAACTCATCTTCTTTGAGTGGTTGTGATTCCTATAGTGCGAGACTTATGACACACCCTGTATAACCATTAACAATCTAGGCGTATTTCTTTTTGATAACCCTGTACGTTACATTTAATCAAGGGAGGATATGTCGTTCGATTCTAGATATCACATTTCCCTAAACTATCCCCACCCGATAATCAACAAACGATATCCAATTCGTATCGTAAATGCCGGCCATAACCGTACAGCTCCAAGTTATCAATACCTGGACCTATTTGCTTGAGTTTACAGGTGTACGCGACACTACCTGGCTTGAAAAACCTATACGTCAGGTGAACGAGTTTCAATCAGCAAGAACTGCGGGGGAGATTTTTTCTTTTTTTTTTTTTTTCTTTTTTTTTTGACTCTTTCCGGGTGTGGTTTAACCCTTTGAGGAAGGTTGGTTTAGGTTGTGATTCTTTCGGGATGGTAGGTTTTAATTACAACTTTTTGAGGATAATTATTAAACCCCTGAAAGATTTATAGGTGAAATTAATAATTCTTAAGACAGTATGATTTAAAAGAATTTGCCTCATAATCATATTAAAATCAGAAGATATCAAGTACCAATAAGACACGAATTTATCTACATCCTTTAAAGTTGAACAAATGTTGACGAAGAGTGGGGAAAAATCTCTTTACTTCCACCAAGAGACAAATTTATGGGTTGTTAGAGGATTGAGGAGGGAGAAGGAGGGAGAGAAATGCAATAATTGAAATGTCCTTCTCTCTCTCTCTCTCTCTCTCTCTCTCTCTCTCTCTCTCTCTCTCTCAAGACGGGGAAAAATATGGCATCTCTTCCAGTAAATTTTGGGACGTTGGTCGGCGGCCGGGAGAGTTATGGACTAATTTACTACTCCCAGCGGCTACTTGATCGATCTAAACCACATTGTTGGTCTCTAATCTCACCTAAATTTATGTGTCCTGAATTTCATTTTTTGGGGGAGGAAAGTTATCAATACGAGCGTATACTAGTGTACATATACGTTCACGTACTGTTGTAAAGACGTTTGCAAACACACAGACGCATTCACGCGACACACACACACACACACTACTACTACTACTTTGCTGTCACTTGGAATCGAGTATGACGATCACCCAGCTATGATACAATGGTTATGAGTTATTAAGGATGTCACCTAGGTTGGTGAGTTCTGAGGTGACTAAAGAGACCGATACGGGACTGGCAGGGTCGTTCACAGATGTTGCACATGTGCTGGACTACATCTAGTGCGGGAGTGGCGGCGACATCGTCTTTCCCGCGTTGGCGCTTGTCTGCCTCGTTATGCAGTCGGGCTAACTCGAAAGTATTGACACCTTCTTGTGTGGTGCTCCTCCAAGCGTTACGGTGTGGAGTAATCGTCTCCCAGGTGAGGGGGTCGGTTTGGCTCTTTTTCATGTTTGTCTTAAGATTATCATTATGTCCGCCGGCGTTACGTTACCTATTCGTTAGGTGACTGTAAAGTAGCTGCTTTGGCAGTCTACTGTCGACCATGCGGGTAACATGGCCAGTCCAGCATAGTTGTTCATGGATAATGGTAGCCTCGATGCTCCTGCAGTTGGTATCAGCAAGAATACTGGCATTTGTTTTCTTGTCTTCCCAGCCAACTCGGAGGATGAAACGTAGACTACGTTGGTGAAAGTTTTCAAGTGCCTTGAGGTGCCTCCTGTATGTGACCCATGTCTCTCTGCCATATAGCAGGGTGGGGAGGACCGAATTTTATACCTTGGATATATAGATTTATATCTTGTATACTGTATATATATATATATATATATATATATATATATATATATATATATATATATATATATATATATATATATATATATATATATTCAACAGTATGACTCCATTATTCTAGCTTTTATGCTTGTGACTTATGAGACACGGGTTCATTCCTATGGCCAGGCAGGGTTAGCTGGTGTTGGGTTACTCTGTTATGATATATACGCCTTAAGTTACCCATCACAAGCCACACTAATAATCATACGAGAGACTAAACAAATACACCTGGAACAAACGAGTGACTACGACACTAATTAGCCAGGTGGACCACACAAAGCCCGCCAACACACAAGACCAAAGCAGACCGCGGGTATTTCAGTAATCAGGACTTAATGAATATGCCTGTGTATGTCAGGTTAAAGAGTATACTCCAGGTAGCTGTTGTGAGGTGGTCATGTCAGGTCGTGTACATATAGAGTAAAATATGCGGGGAGGCAGGAGGTGATATATGGAGGTTGTCAGGTGAAATTATAATTTTTTTTTTTAACTTCTGTTCTGTGTTATGTTATATGGAGTAACCACACACACACACACACACACAGAACAACAACATCCTCTGACCTCTCACACCATGCTTAAGGGATCAAAGGTCAACTGAGCACTTTATACGTCTACCAGCTGTTATTGTCTCCGTACCCCCAACCCCCCTTATCCCCCCCTCACCCCCACCCCCCTTATCCCCCCCTCACCCCCACTACGCCCACGACGATACACCTCCCTCAATATATCCTCTTAAGAATCATATTTATCGGCTCCATCTTCCTCTCTCTTCCCGAATGAAATTTTACAATATTGATACTCACAGGTAAAATATTACCTTAGCGGACCTGATACATTCTGGGCCGTCAGGTGAGTCCCGTAAGGTAAGGACCGTGAGGTAAGGGCCTTAAGATGAGGGCTGGGGCTCAGGGCTCGTGTATTACCGCTCCCACACCAACTCACCCCTACCCCCTACCCACCCACCTCTTCACCCACCACCCACCCCACACCCCCAGCCACTGTTACCCATATATCCACTCTCAATATTCTGGGAGCGTTGCAGGATTTCGGAACTATAAATATGTAGATAAGTCGTAATTCCAGACAGTCGTTCCTAAAGCCATGAGAGTGTAGGTTTTTATGGGAATCACGCCACAATTTTCGTATTTATCTTTTGTGAACGAGAGGTTAAGGCGGCGGCTACAGTGTGAAATAATTTGGGCTACTGCATAAATTTAGATTTTTGTTTTTTTTCTTTTGGGTAAAATTTTTGAATAATTTTATTTTTATATTCTTGTAACTATGAAGTTTTACAATCTGGGATAGCAATTTACCTTTTTCTTTCTTTCTTTCTTTCTTTCTTTCTTTCTTTCTTTCTTACTTTCTTTCTTCCTCCCCTTGTTTGTTTGTTTTCTACTTGATGCCGCACTACTGAAGGTAACACGTCAGGTTGTCCCCCCTCCCTTGTACTCAACCACCACTTGTTTGCTCCGCCTTACAACTCACAAATCAATCCTAGTTATCTGTCACCTGAGTCTGACGTCACACTTATCACACACAGGTTGAAGTGAAAGGGAAAGTGGGACCCATAACCCAAGCGATTCTGTGGGCGAATCTTCAAGTGATCCGGGGCTAATCTTTAGGTGATGGGGCTAATCTTTATCTGATCCGGGGGCTAATCTTCAGGTGTTCCAGGGCTAATCTGCAGATAATATGGAGCTAATCTTCAGGTGTTCCAGGGTGCTAATCTTCAGATGATGGGGGTCTAATTTGCAAATAATCCATTCTTTTAATGATAAGAAGGAATTTATAACTAGAATACGGATATTAATAAAAATAAAACATTTACCGTAACCAGACTAAATGGATACTTTAAGTTCAAGGATTAACTTATCCAAATTTATGTCCAAAAACTTATGGCTGACACAACTTTACTCTTGTCCAACTTTCGTCACCTTAATGATTTTTGTTCCCTTCAAACTTATACCTGGAAACCGTCATAAGGTATTCGAGATTAATTACACAAAAGTTACTGATTAGATCAAAATTGGACTCAGGCTTAGTGATGAAACCTTGACAGAGATGTGAAGAGGCTGGAGGCTTGAAGGATGGGGGCTAGAGGATGCAGTTTGGAGGGTGGAGGGTAGAGGTTGGAGGTTCGAGGATGGAGGTTGGAAGTGAGAGGTTGGATGTTGGAGGTTGAAGGTGGGAGGTTGGAGGTTGAAGGATGGAGGTTGAAGGCTGGGGGATGGAGGTTGGGGGTTGGAGGTTGGAGGGTGGACGATGGAGGCCGGGGGATGGAGGGTGGACGATGAAGGATGGATGATGGAGGTTGGAGGTTGGAGGCTGGACGATGGAGGCCGGGGGATGGAGGGTGGACGATGGAGGATGGAGGATGGAGGTGGGAGAAAATGCTCGTGTTGGTATAAAAATATTGACAGAAAATTAAAGGTAAATAAAATTTCCTTCTGAGTTCGTCAACACCTGCTAACATTACCCTACACCTGCTAGCATTACCCTACACCTGCAGCATCATCCTACACCTGCAGCATCATCCTACACCTGCAGCATCAGCCTACACCTGCTAACATTACTCTACACCTGCATCATCAGCCTACACTTGTAGCATCAGCCCACACCTGCAGCATCATCCTACACCTGCAGCATCATCCTACACCTGCAGCATCAGCTTACACCTGCTAACATTACTCTACACCTGCATCATCAGCATACACTTGCAGCATCAGCCTACACCTGCAGCATCATCCTACACCTGCAGCATCATCCTACACCTGCAGCATCATCCTACACCTGCAGCACCAGCCGACGGGATCAGCACACCTCAACACGAAGCATCCATCTTGTCGTCCCGTGTTTACATATCAATACGTGGCTGACTTTGGTGCTAGACTCCATTATTTCTTGCCTTTAAACACGTAAAGCAGAATGAGAGGGAAAATAAAGGTTTACGTTATCGGATTCAATGGCTTAAGTCATCGTACTCAAGGGGGTTAAGTCATCGTACTCAAGGGGGTTAAATCATCGTACTCAAGGGATTAAACAACTAAAATAGCATCACAGGTGTACAGACAGGTGTATGACTCACCTGCCGTTCACTCAGGTACTGACAGCCTCATCACACATACCAACGCATCAACTGGGCTAAAACTGTGTTGTTATTGACGAAGTAATAAACTATGCAACAAATTCTCCATCATGATGCAATATTGATATTAAAAGCTGCAATATGTTTGTTGTTACCGATTAATAATGAAACAATATTACGCTATATCGCCAATGATTGATATTCATAGTTAAAGGAATAAGTGACCAGAGTGTTCGGTTATTACATGGTACATGGCCTTGAATGGGGTCAGGTCAAGTCAGGTCAGGTCAGCAAGTCGAGAAGGTTAATATAAACCCTTAGTAGGTGTTCGGGGAGGCTGGGGGTGGAGGAGGGAAGTGTCTTGGGTCAATATTCCTCATACGTATTGACGCAGACAAAACAAAATATGGCGTTTATATTACACTGTGACTATAGTAGGAGTAACTGCTTACGGTGAACTCTGACATAAGGAAAATATTGAGGTTGTGATCTTTGAGACTAACAACAATGGTTATCTTTGGGTCAAAAGTCAACACAGCGGTGAACCAAGTGTACCTAACCCGTCTGACCCACCCAGTCTGACCCACCCAGCCTGACCCACCCAGTCTGACCCACCCAGCCTGACCCACCCAGTCTGACCAAACCCAGCCTGACCCACCCAGTCTGACCAAACCCAGTCTGACCCACCAGTCTGACCCACCCAGCCTGACCCACCCAGCCTGACCCACCCAGTCTGACCCACCCAGCCTGACCCACCCAGCCTGACCCACCCAGCCTGACCCACCCAGTCTGACCCACCCACCAGTCTGACCCACCCAGTCTGACCCACCCAGCCTGACCCACCCAGTCTGACCCACCCAGTCTGACCCACCCAGTCTGACCCACTCAGCCTGACCCACCCAGTCTGACCCACTCAGCCTGACCCACCCAGTCTGACCCACCAGTCTGACCCACCCAGCCTGACCCACCCAGTCTGACCCACCCAGCCTGACCCACCCAGTCTGACCCACCAGTCTGACCCACCCAGTCTGACCCACCCACCAGTCTGACCCACCCAGCCTGACCCACCCAGTCTGAACCACCCAGCCTGACCCAGTCTGACCCACCCAGTCTGACCCACCCAGCCTGACCCACCCAGTCTGACCCACCAGTCTGACCCACCCAGTTTGACCCACCCACCAGTCTGACCCACCCAGCCTGACCCACCCAGTCTGAACCACCCAGCCTGACCCAGTCTGACCCACCCAGTCTGACCCACCCAGTCTGACCCACCCAGCCTGACCCACCCAGTCTGACCCACCTAGTCCTACCCACCTAGTCTGACCCACCCAGCCTGACCCACCCAGTCTGACCCACCCAGCCCGACCCACCCAGTCTGACCCACCCAGTCTGACCCACCCAGCCTGACCCACCCAGTCTGACCCACCCAGCCTGACCCACCCAGTTTGACGCACCTGGCTTGATCCACCTGACCTGACCCACCCAGCCTGACCCACCTGTACCTGACCCACCCAACCTAACCTTCTCTCAGGCCAGTACGATAACGAAAACCCCTGGTAGAGCAGGGAGAGAGAGAGAGAGAGAGAGAGAGAGAGAGAGAGAGAGAGAGAGAGAGAACACCTGTACACGCGAGAGACCAATAGAAACATCTCATCCCCCCCCCCAAAAAAAAATACTCGCAACCAACACCAAAATCATGAGTAACCACAACTATATTTTACTGAAACGCACACACACACACACACACACACACACACACACACACACACACGCAACGCCAGTGCTGTAAACCCATTGTAAGCAGAAAGCTCCAGACGTGGGGACCATCAGCCAATCAAATTCCTCCTTTATCTTAACACAGGAACCATTGGCCAATCAGAACTCTCATCGCTCAACTTGGAGATTTTGTCATCATTTTTACGTGAATTATTCTTGGTTCCCTCGTCGCTATACTGAATAAATGAAATCATGGCCAAATTAGGTGCCCAGAGTCATGTGTAGTTGAGAGGGGGAAGAGGGGTGGGTTGTGGAGGGGGGGGGGTGTAGGGAGAGGGGAAGGAGTGAGGGAGGGTGGAAGGAGAGGAGGTGGAGGGGGTTGGGGTAGGCAGGAGGTGGGAGGGGATAATGGAGGGGGTGGAGGGAGGGGTGAATAGGTGGATGGGTGGGTGGGTATGGGTGATGGATGTGTGGATGAGTAGGTGGATGGATGGGTGCGTGGATGAGTGAGTGGGTGGGTGGGTTGGGGGAAACATTTACATATCTGGGATTTAAACGCAATTTACATTCAGCTTCACTTTACATACCGGGACCGTCACGATGCTTGCTGGAGAAAACTCGGAACGACAACAGTGAGGAAAATCTCTGGCCAAATCACCGCGATATGCATGGAATAATGCATAGCTCTGGGAGATGGCATTCACCTGACGACAATTCACTGAACGACGCCCGGCTACCTCTGATCTGAACAACTTGTGAGATATTTGAGGTCACGTGAAGATTAGCTTAGGTTAGGTTAGGTTAGTTTATATTAATATTAACCTAACTTAACCCAGCGTAAAGTCATTAATCCAGAAGGACCGGACACCTCGTTAACCGTACTGGCAAACCATTACCAGGGAATATCATCCTCTAGTCCAGCAACACTCGGGTCATCAAGGGTTCAATTATTGCAGGTAAATTGTATAGTTGTATTGAGGTGTAAAATTCACCGTTATTACCATGAAATACAGCGGCGTAGGAGAGAGAGAGAGAGAGAGAGAGAGAGAGAGAGAGAGAGAGTATATCCTAAATTTGTCTTCTGTTTTTCTCGCTACGAGAACTTGTGAAGCCAATTTTCTTGAGTTTTGGTGATTGAGAAACATGAAGGTGAGATTGGCAATTCATCTCTTATTATTGCTGGTATATTTCTCACACACCACGTCTTCTTTTGTCTGTCTGTCTGTCTTTGTTTGTCTGTCTGTCTGTCTTTTACATCATTATTTTCTCCAGTATAATCATTACATATAGCCCTGTCTGTCATAGGTATTGTAAGGTGATAAAAACTCTTCCACACGAGTAGGAAACATTGGAATAGTTTAGGTCCAAGACATGACAGTATGACAGGTCTGTTGAAACGATAAAATGACAAGATCTTGACATGACATTACGACCGACCTTTGACGACCCTTGACTTAACATTATGACCGACCTTCAACGACCTTTGACACAAAGAGAATGAAAGTCTTTGATGACTCCCCTCTTAGTACTAAAAAAAGAAGATTAATTAAACCATGACATGACAAAATGACAAGCTCTGGTGGCTCCCCTAGGCAAGAGGGTTCGGTCGCCTTAGTCTAGAACCTGTGCATGACTGAGTACCAGACTCCGCATTACCCACATTCAATAACGTCCACCTCTCCACGCCCCTCTCCACGCCCCCCTCCATGCCCCCTCCACGCCCTCTCACACTGTTGGATCGAATCTTCATCACACAGACGACGAGATTAGGGAGGAGGACCCACCTGATTTAAGGCTTCAGATCACATTATAGAAAAGAGGAATATTGACGGAAAGGTGAGTTGAGCAGATGTGATAAAGAGTGGAAGGACAATATTTGAGAAAGGAATTATCACAAGAAGGAGAATTAAGTTGAATGTAACGAAGAGACTTTAGATTTTTTTTAATATGATCAAGTTAGTATGTTTAAAATTAAAAACGTCAAATGAAATAAGCTAGAGTGCCTATTCTTCATGTGTTCTGTCTATTTCTTTAAGCCGGGGTACAAGAAGACGCCATCAACTGTGTTCGTTCGGCTCTATTCAATCTTTACACATTGTTTACTATGCAATGTTGCTCTGGATAACTTAAAAGCTACTTCACAGGTTCTACTACGACGGATGACAAATTCAGTTAGTGGTGAGAGAGGTTGGGTTAGGTTAGTTTAGACTTTGTTCAGGTGTGTGGTAGTAAATCCTCTAACCTAAATTAATCTAACTTATCTTAACACCAACTTAACCTAATCTAAATTAACTCAATCCAATTATTGAATTCCCTTCATGATCGAACATTAACTCTTCCAATCACTTATTTACAAATCCATTAACTGATTGTGTTGTCGTGTGGGCAGATAACACAGGTTGGAGGAGAGTGGCTAAACATAATCACACATTTCCATATTGTATTAGCGAGTCAGCACGGTATCCTGACCTAGCGAGCTGGTGGGGGGGGGGGGTCTCTCTCTCTCTCTCTCTCTCTCTCTCTCTCTCTCTCTCTCTCTCTCTCTCTCTACCAAAGCCAATTTGTATTCGGAGCCACACGGGGTAAGTGCGATATCTGCCATTCCGCTTGCGGCTAATACTCGAGCTGGTAATATCGTGAGCGTTCCAGCGGGTCCAGTCATCTCTTACTCGGGTATATATGAACGCTCATGCCACGAATACATAGACCCAGTATTACAGTTTTAACTCCCTCGTGTACAGTGGTGTGAAGTGATGGTTTGGCATCTTATTGTGACCGATTCAAGTGACTGAAATACTGTTACTACTACTACTACTATTACTACTACGATACTACTACTACTACTACTACCACTACTACTACAGTACTACAACAACAACTACTACTACTACTACTTTTTTTTGTAAACGTGGCCTCCAGCCTCCCCCAATAGCCACACCTTCCCCACCATTTTATTACCTTATTATTAAATATCCTAATACATAAGTAGCTATCCTATCTGTGTTGAATTAGTTGAGCCGCAGATCTATGCGGCATTCAGTGACTGTAGCCTCACTACTACTACTACACTACTACTACTACACTACTACTTCTACTCCCTGTGTTATCCTTGCGGCAGCTGCAATAACCAAATGCAGACATTATGCATGACGGTCATGTTCCACGTATTTTACAAGTGGAGGCTGGTCGACCACGCTCCAGTGATGCCAATATCGTGTACTCTGTCTGAAGCACTACTTTGCGAGTTAGGTTAGGTTAGGTTACAGCTACAATGTACAACTTATATTTTTCAATGTTTCTAAGTATTAAGGTAGTAAAGTATTAAAACGTATTTGACTAATTAAGAACATTTTTGAGTCATTAAAAATGGATCTCAGTCATTAAAAATATTTTTGAGTCATTAAAATCTCCTGAGTCATTAAAGGCGTATTTGAGACACTAGGGAAAGAAAACCTCTTTGAAAGGCATTAAAAATATAACGAGGTGTAAGTTTCGGCTCACCAGCGCCTCCCAGGTGGTGAGTGGTGACAGGTGTTAATTACTGGCCTTTAAAGAGCCAGTACTCACCCTCTTAACTCTCTCTCTCTCTCTCTCTCTCTCTCTCTCTCTCTCTCTCTCTCTCTCTCTCTCTCTCTCATCCAAACATCCATAAACTAATACTTTACTAAAACAACAAAAATCCGTATAATTTCCTTATCCCAAACAAAGCAACCAGACAGTTGTACATTATATAACATTATATCATTCACCACTTCATTATTCTCTAATGTTTTTTGTTCGAGGTTTGTTGAGCCGGAAGTGAACCAATGTTGCAAGGGTTACTCATTTTTGCAACGTTGATTTCTTTTAACATTATTGCAACAACTCATCGGCATATGCAGAGTGAATCATTTTTTGTAGCTAGCTAATGAATTCCGGGTAAGAGTTTGGATATCAGAAAGGTTATGTAGGGTAGGGTAGGGTAGGGTAGGGTAGGGTAGGGTTTGGTAGAGTAGGGTAAGTTAAGTTAGGTTAGGTTAGGTTAGGTTAGGTCAATGACTACCTTTAACATTTCACCAGAAAAAAATAATTAATAAAATGCCAGAATTAACAGGCGATCAGAGGAATACATCAACACATAAATCGCTGCCTCTAGTGAACGTGATATTGCATGGTAATATATCAGCCGACGACACACACACACACACACACGGCACGTCAATAATTCCTGCAACTCCAGAATAACGATATAACTCTAAATCTTTCTCTAATGCTGCAGAGTGTCTGTTTGAATAATGAAAGTGATTATCAGTCAGAGTGCGAGAGACAACAGAATAGAGTTGCAACATTGTTCAACTTTTTAAATAACTTCTGTTAATAAAGTGCCTGGAGTCTTATTGTATGATGGTGCTTTTAAGGTCACGGGAGTATTGACTTGGCTCCTGGTAAAGTGTGGGTGTTGTTTAATACACACACACACACACACACACACACACACACACACACACACACACACACACACACACACACACACACTTCTTCTCTTTCTTTATTCCAACTTTTAATCTCACTATCACTCCCTGCCCTCATTTATCACCTCCTCCATCTTTCTCCACACCCCCCCCCCCCTAGTCTCCTTCGTCCAATTCTTCAGTAAACTAGGAAACTGTAACGTATCTAAGGACATACATACATACATACAGAACCATACTCGTATCCATGTTCGTCCCATAAAAAAATCTGATTCAGAGAAAAATCGTCGACATTGAAGTAAAAAAAAACGTAATTGAGGGAAGGAGAACTAGAGGGAAGGGGGGGGGGGTTACCAAGGCTCATCCTCTACAATACTCTTGACCTCAAAGGACCAACGTCGACCTGTGATGTGGAGTTACTCGTCGAGGATGACTTGAGGGCCTCAAGATCACGTAAGAGTCAAAGGGCTGTAGGTAATATGTGTCTTTTGTGTGAGGGGACACGACTCGGGTATAGGTCTCGAGTCTCAGTGTTAATTTGATGTTGGTGAAGATGGTTTTATTGTGTATGTTGTAGCTTAAGGGGTTTGACCTGTCCCCTTAAGGGTTTGACTTGCCCCCTTACGTCCCTTAAGGGTTTTGACCTACCCCATTACGTCCCTTAAAGGGTTTAACCTGTCCCCCTTGCGTCCCTTAAGTGGGGGATAAGATAAACAGTTATATCCAGGCGTAGTAAAGTGTTCCTCCTGACGCAGTAAAGTGTTCCTCCTGACGCAGTAAAGTGTTCCTCCTGACGCAGTAAAGTGTTTTTACTCTTCCTGAAACAGTAACTCCTCCAGAAGTAGTAACTCCTGACTGAACTGAGACGCTGTAGCTTCTCCCTCCTCTCGTCACTCACAACTTTGCTTCAGATAACTTTGCTAAGTCGTCTTCCGTTGTCCAAGATATCTTTAAAAGATTCGGGCAAAGTTTGACATTAAGCTGTTCTATTGTAAAGCTTTCTGGTCCACGGCGTCCCCAGGTCTCTTGTCCTAGCTCTCTACTCCTCGGTACGCCTTCCCTGAGGTCGACGTGTGATACTCCCCTCCATCCTTCCCTCTCCTCTCGTATTCCTTCCTTCTCATCCTCTTTTCTTCTCCCAACGCCTTCCTATTCATCCACCTCCTTCTCTCCCCTCCTCCTCTCTTTCCTTCCTCTTCACCGCTTTCTCCCCCACCTCTTGTCTCTCTCTCCATCCTTCTCCCATCCTTCCTTTCTCCTTCCCCTTTCTCTCATCCCTCTCTCTTTCCTCTTTCTCCTCCTTCCCCTCAACTCTCCATCAGGGGGCCGGAGCAGCCAAATGGCGCTATCCTTCTTCATTTCCATATTAATGATCTGCCGTCAATATACCCAAGAGGCGCCCCGCAAATGCACCTACAATTTACCCCAATTTGTTCAGCTGGTTTCACTCTTCATTTCTCTGATCGTTTTGTCTCTAAGGCGGTATTGGCTCTACCCCCCCCCTCCCCAACCTCATCCATTTTCCTTCCCCATCACCCCCCTCCTCTCCCCACCACCACCTCATTCGTTCTTCTCTCTTCCTCATCACCCCCTCCCACATCATCCATTTTTACCTTCCCATCACCCCCCCTCCTCTCTACCTCACCCCATTCGCCTCCTTTTCCCTCTCCTCCTCCCAACACAACCTAACCTAACCTAACCTAACCTCACACATTAACTAGAGATCCGGCCTTTATCTGTCAACATAAGATACTAAAAGAATGAAGGAGTAAGAATTATCACATCCTTATCTCACACATTTCGGCAGATCACCCAAGAATCATCGTCATTTCTTAACATTGTGGCTAAACCACACACACACACACCCTTGAATCTCTTACCTCAACCTGGCCGAGTTTGTAGTCAATCTTAGAACGAATCTTTTTACCACACTAAGACGGATCTCAGTTAAACATTTATACAGAGACAACATTAGAGAGTATACAGTAAGAACATAAGAACATAAGAACTTGAATAAGGTTACTGTAACGCTGCAGGTATTGGGTTTTATTGAGCGGTGGGCTATGGTTGCCAACCCTCAGATATAAAGATGGATTTAAGCTTGACTTCTTACCTAAACTTTTACTACTACTTTTCTACTTAAACTTTGAACTTCTTTCTAATATGAACCTGTAACTCTGTAGGTATATTTTTATCTTCTGTGTGTAAATATAAATAATAGCAAGAATTTTTCAAGACTTTTTCATAAAACTCTTAAGTAAAGTCATTGTTGTTGTTACTTTGATATATTGGTGTTGTTATTCTTGTTTTTTGTTGATTATCTTTTATCAAAATGTGTCGTTTTTGTTTTGTTTTCCTATTCTTCCTTATTCGTCTTCTTTCCTTGATGTTTCTTCTTCCTCCTCCTTCTCATATTTGTTTTTCTTCCATCATAATTTTCCACCTTTTTCCTCCAACTCCTCCTTCTTCATTCTTCTTTCCTCTTTCCCCTTCCTTTTTCCCTTCTTCCTCTTCCTTCATGCTTCTCGTTCTTCTTCCTTCTCCTCCTACTTCTTTCTTTCTTTTCCACCTCCTCCTCCTCCTTCCTCTTCCTTATCGTCCTTCTTGTTCCTTCTTCCTCTTCATCCACGTTTCATTTCCTCCTTATCCCCCTCCTCTTGCTCCTTCTCCTCCTCGTTTTCCTTCCTTCCTCCTCCTCCCTCTTCCTCCTCCTCTTCGTTCTCCTTCCTTCCTCCTCCTCCTCCTCAACTTGGCTCCCCCGCTTCATTATTTAGGTGGGTACTCATGCCGGCCCTCCCGTCCCTCTTGCCAGGATCCAATCTAAAGCCCTCTACTTCATCAATGATCCACCTCCTCCTCTTCTTCCTTCTTCTCCTCCTCCTCTTCTTCCTTCTTCTCCTCCTCTTCTTCTTTCTTCTCCTTCTCCTCCTCCTCTTCCTTCTTCTTCTCCCCCTCCTTCATATTCTTTGTCTTCCTCCCACCACCCCTAACCCCCCCCTTCTTCCTCCCAACACACTCTTTTCTTCTCGCGATAACGTCCCTCTACCCTTCTTCCTCCTCTTCTTCCTCCTCCTCCTCCTCCTCCTCCTCCTCCTCCTCCTCCTCCTCCTCCTCCTCTCTCCCCTTCCCTCTCCTTCCTCTCCTTCCTCCTCTTTATCTCTCCCATTTGGACTCTTCTTTACCCCTTCGGTCTCTCCTCTGATGGAAATTAATTAATCACGTCTACGTTTATTCAGGCTCAGATACTGTCCTCGTCACTCCATTTCATGTTACTAATAAACTGCTATACTCCTAGGTGTAAATTTCAGCTCCTTGTTTTATATTTCAGCTCCTAGGTGTATATTTCAGCTCCTAGGTGTATATTTCATCTCCTAGAAGTATATTTAAGCTCCTAGGTGTATATTCAGGTAATCCCGATAGTATTATACAGTACACATAGGTGACCGTCCATCTCTCCCTCTCCCCCTCCCTCACCCTCTCTCTCCCACCCTCTCCCTCACCCTCTCCGTCTCCCTCTCCCACCCTCTCCCTCTTCCTCGCCCTCGGGTCTCTTCACCTATAACCATCAGATATCTCAGGCCACAGAATATTCCCCAGGGACTTTGAAAATCGTGAATAAACGTAACTTAGTAGAAATGGCGGAAGGAATGTAGGTAATGATGGTTATATATGGGAGCTAGATTAAAGGTGTGTGTGTGTGTGTGTGTGAAGTAAGATAATTGTGGGGGAAACACACACACACACACACACACACACACACACACACACACACACACATACACACAGAATATTAGATCGGTCAACAGAGAACATCAATGGGTGGCAGCCAAAAGAAAATACACACCTCGCTCTAAAGGTCATTTGTCGCAGAGCCTCAGTGTTGATCTAGCTATTAGTCTTGGTCTGCTGCCTCCGTTACTTTCAACTTTCAATCAATTTTTCCAATATCCATCAGTATCCATCAGTATCCATCAGTATACCTTAAAGTAATATATCAGGAGAGTATAACGCACGGACATATTTTTACTCTATCATAAATATATCTCTTTAGCTTGTGAGTATAATCAAGTAGATGTATGAATATTTATCATGCCAGGAATATCAACAAGCGAGTATAATAACGGGACATATAATCAGTCTTTCGTGGATATTTTTTATTAGCAAAGGAGTCTAATTAATAGACGTATTTATAATATTTCAGGAATATAATCAGCTAGAATTATTATTATTTTTTTTTCAGTGGAGGATAGGTTAGGTTAGGTTAGATATTAAATCATCAGGTGAAATAACCTCCGGGTGTCTAATCTTCAGGTGATCTACGTACACACACACACACACACACACACCTCTTAAAAAAATGTTAACTCGCTTCAAATTAAACCTTTCTCTTGGATTCCATTAACCATTTTTCTCTCTCTTCCTGTTTATCTCTTCTTGCCGGAGGTGAAACAGAAAAGCTGTTTTAAAAGGAAGTTAAAAATGTGTGTTTTGTGGGCGTGGGCGGCTGTGTTTGTTTTAAAAGGACTAAATGTGGAGATGAGCCTTTGATGTCAGATTGTGTGTGTGTGTGTGTGTGTGTGTGTGTGTGTGTGTGTGTATTGTCAATGTAAACGAGTTATGTACCACATCCCTACATAGGTCACCACAACCCTCCCTCACTTTAACAACAACAAGTACCCCCTCGCTACATCACAACCTACTCTTTAATCACAACACTGAAACACCCTTAGTCAGTGACAAAGTTATGAATTATTACAACTTTCCTCTCAGGTGATGTATGTCATTGCGGTACACCTGAACCTCATAAAACTTACCTGGGCAGTGAGTCTATTTTGTGCCTTCTTTACCAGGTGTGCTGAGTATTGATGGTATACATACATACATACATACATACATACATACATACATAGACAGACAAACAGAGAAAGAGAGAGCGATCGCAAAACATCAAATTTAATTCCTATCGACAGTTGTGTGAAGCCGAACAGTAAAAAATATTACTTTTCACTGAAGCCTCGAGTGAAAAATACCCGGAGCCTCCCTTGACAACACCCAGAG
Organism: Homarus gammarus; assembly: GCA_958450375.1. Taxonomy (NCBI): domain Eukaryota; kingdom Metazoa; phylum Arthropoda; class Malacostraca; order Decapoda; family Nephropidae; genus Homarus; species Homarus gammarus. The sequence continues at coordinate 400,430 of CAUDMG010000830.1, forward strand.
CCTCCCTTGACAACACCCGGAGCTTCCCTTGGCAACACCCGGAGCCTCCCTTGACAACACCCAGAGCCTCCCTTGAGAACATAAGAAAATAAGGAGTCTGCAATAGGCCGGTTGGCCTGTGCATGGCAGCTCCTGTCGAGAGTTACTACCACTCTCAATCATCCATGAATTTATCTAGCCTCCTTTTGAAACTTTCCAGAGTTCCAGCACTTACTACAAAGTTGCTAAGCTTGTTCCACTCGTCCACCACCCTATTTGTGAACCAGTTCCTTCCTATCTCCCTCCTAAACCTAAACTTATCCAACTTGAATCCGTTGTTCCGAGTCCTATCCTGCTCGGATATTATAAGAACTTTATCTATATCCCCTTTATTGATTCCTTTCACCCACTTAAATACTTCTATCATATCTCCCCGCACTCTTCGTCTTTCTAGGGAATGCAAGTTAAGTTTCTTTAACCTATCCTGATATGGAAGGTTTTTAAGTCCCGGAATCATTTTTGTCATTCTTCGCTGCACCGACTCTAGTGAATTTATATCCATTCTATAATAGGGGCACCAGAACTGAACCGCAAAATCGAGGTGCAGCCTGACTAGCGCAAGATATAGTTGCAATAAGACCTCTGCGCTCTTGTTACTTACACTTCTAGATATAAAACCCAATACTCTGTTTGCCTTATTTCGAACATTAACGCACTGTTTTCTAGGCCGTAGATCCGGGCTTACAAGTACCCCTAGGTCTCTTTCACAAGTCGACTTTTCTAGGTTGATGTTGTTAAGGCTGTATACATTATAAGTATTTGTTCTTCCAATATTAAGTACGCTGCACTTGCTGGTGTTGAATTTCATTTGCCATTTTTCAGACCGCCCCTGCAGTTTATTTAGATCCTCCTGTAATGCATTTGCATCCTGCCCTGAATTATTTTGCCGCCATATTTTGGTGTCATCCGCAAACTTGCTTATGTCACTGTTGATCCCAGTATCTAGATCGTTTATGTAGATTATGAACAAGAGTGGGCCTAGTACTGACCCCTGGGGAACCCCACTGGTTACACAGCCCCACTCAGATTTAACACCATCTACGCTGACCCTCTGCGTTCTATCGGTGAGCCATGATTTTATCCAATTTAAAACTTTCCCCTCGATACCATGAGCCTTAATTTTTCTCAGAAGCCTCTGATGCTGTACTCTGTCAAATGCTTTGCTAAAGTCTAAGTAAATAACATCGTAATTTTCGTCATTATCTACTACCTCGAAGACTTTCCTAAAAAACGTTAGCAGATTTGTTAGACAAGATTTTCCCTTTGTAAACCCATGTTGAGAGTCGTAGAGGGAGGGAGTTAGGGAGGGGAGGGAAGGAATGGAGGGAGTGAGTGAAGTAGGTAGGGAGAGAATAGCCGTCCTGAAGGAGTCAGGGAGGGAGGTACTCCGGAGTCAGGAAGGGGAATATAGCGGTTATATTAAACTGGACATCTTAATTTTCTCTTCTTGGTAGTGGTAGAGACTCGCTATATGACAGTGGAGAGAGAGAGAGTGTGTGTGTGTCAGAGTGGGGGCAGAGTGGACATATTAGAGTGGGGATAGTGTGTCTATATGACAGAGAGAACATATTGGCCTTATTTGACTAGGGACAACAAGACTATCACTTTTAATATAAATGCCTCACACACACACACACACACACACACACACACACACACACACACACTGGGGATTTATCTTGAGAGACCACCTTATTTATTAATCCATTCTTCACTCAGATTTATATCCCGAGCATCAAATGTATTTATTCCAACAAGTGAGAAATTTTGAGCTTGGGGAAGTAGTTATGGTGATGTCCGTTTGTCCATCTGTCTTTCTGTTGATTTGGGAGAGCTGTTGTCCGCACAGTAACCAGAGTTCTACTGGGAGGATTGCAACCAAACTTCAAACATCAGGTCTTAACACACATCTGACGAGCCCTATTGATTCTAGTCACGGTCTGGAAAGGGAGGGAGGAAGAGGGGGTAGGAGAAGGAGAGGTTAAGGGGAAGAAGAGGGGGTTTTGAGGGAGGAAGTGGGGAGGGGGAGGAAGGGGGGTTAAGGAAGTAAGAGGGGTTAAGGGGAAGAAGGGGATATTGAGAGAGAAAGATGGGGGTTGAGGGGAGGAAGGAAGGGGTTGAGGGGAAGAAGGAAGGGGTTGGGGGAGGAAGGAGGGGGTTGAGGGGAGGAAGGAAAGGGTTGAGGGGAGGAAGGAGGGGGTTAGGGGAGGAAGGAGGGGGTTGGGGGGAGGAAGGAAAGGGTTGAGGGGAGGAAGGAGGGGGGTTGAGGGGAGGAAGGAGGGGGTTGGGGGGAGGAAGGAAAGGGTTGAGGGGAGGAAGGAGGGGGGTTGAGGGAGGAAGGAGGGGGTTGAGGGGAGGAAGGAGGGGGTTTGACTCCAGTAATAGCTACAATGTCTTTACTATTTATTACAACGTTATATAGGCTTCCCATTGTTGAAAGCACGTTTGCATATCTCTTCCCCGGGAATGGCAATGACAATGCAATATATACGAAAAAAAGAATGGGATTACCGGAGCGTGCAACAGTGCAACATATGCAACAGAAGTGGGTCGTATATACTCATATATCCGTGACGGCCACTGCAGCTCCTCCTGGCTGTTAAAGGGGGTGGGTCAAGACGGCCGCTTTCTCAGGTCTGGCCGCAAGAATACACAAGCACACTTGGGCTGACTCATCTCTCTGTGTCCACCACCGCCGCCTGACTTAACGACCTTACTGTGGACATGTAGGATTACCTCTGTCTGTCCATACCCTCGTCTCTATAATTATCTATTTTATTAAGTAAACTGAATAAGATTTAGTGAGTGAAGGCAAGTATATTTTACAGTTTCAGATCATCAACATCCCAGACAAGTTCGGCAATCAGCATTTTTTTTTATTTTTTTTTCACTGTTATGGCTCCTGTTCGAACCTATTAGTTACAAGGTTGTTGATCATCACCTTAGAGTGAATACAACACTCGCCGCCTGCCCTGGTGGTTGATGGTTCATGCCTGGGACATCTCCCCCCCCCCCCCCCCCTACCTCCAGTCCACCTAAAAAATGGGTTACCAATCTTTACATTTGGGAGAGTGACTGTGGCCGAGTGCAGTAATGGCCATATACACCTTCTATGTGTACTGAAAAAAGGCTTAGTTGGCAGTGTGATGTATCCACACTGCCAACTAATAAGAGAATTTACACAAAGGATCAACAATGATCTAGTTTATATGTTCGATCTTCACTGCTGCCACCTTATGATATAGTTACGGAATGTTTGGGCTATCCCACCGCTGCCACCTTATGATCTAGCAGTTTCTTATCTCACTAGCTGTTTCTGTATAAAATGGGCCAGTGAGATGTCAGGTAATCCCATCTACTAAATCATCATATACTAACTAGCTGGTGTTCCCTCCTACTGGTATCTTGTAACTCTTGTAGTTACTTCTTATTTGTTTAAAAGTATTTAGTGTTCACACAATCACTATTTGCCTTTTATTTTTATTTACCAAACTATAGCACACTATGATTATCAAAACCAAACTAGCTAATAATACCAACTACCTATTTATGAGAGACTATTGGAGGTAAATTGCAGTGCCCCTTTAACACGGCTGTTGTGTGTGAGATACAGGGGTTAGGTCCACCGAGGGCTGGGCACTTGGTGATGACCTGTGCAAATCAGAGGTGCGTGGGGGACATGGGAATGTCATCCAACACGTGAGAACGTAATGATAAGGTATGATTAGTTGCTGATCATCTAGTTAATCCGGGTCGCATAATCTATACAAACAGTACATGTAAATAACCAACATTTATATAAGGACTACTGCCAATTATAACACCCGATTCATCATATAAAGGTTAAGATATACACAAAAACAACCAACTGATCTTAGTATGTCTGGCACCATTTGTCTCTATTTAGCTCGCAGCGATAACTCTATAAACTGTATTGATTTACTGTATCATAAACTGCTTCTGACATCATCTATATTCATGGTAAAACACAACTCATTTACATAACAGGTCTACCAGGTTTTACAGCGGGGCGTTAACAGTATCTGGCTAGCTTAACTTCCTCACACCATCCGGCAGTCTGGGGTAAGAGAACATCCGGCTCTTGGAGAGAATCTAAAGTTGTCATTCCTACATTCAGTGTGGTTAAAATGTATAGCTGAGTTACAGACAGACAGACAGACAGACAGACAGACACTAAGACCCAATTACAGTACATACTAAGAGTAACACGCCCCATAGGTAATATTACATTGCTACATGTGTTACCTGCTAAATTATTGGTACCTTCACCCAATCAATCACCTGACCAGAGTGAAAACCATCAACTTATGTCTATTATCCATCCACTCGTAGATATTTAATGGACAGGGGAGTTACTTAAAGCCTGGGGAGTTACTTAAAGCCTAGGGAGTTATTTAAAAGGTTCTCTGGAGTATCGTATATGGCTCAAATGAGGTTATTTATGGCCATGAGGAGTTACTTAATGATTCTTTGGAGTTACAAAAGGCCATGAGGAGTTACTTAAAGGCTCACATGAGTTACTTAAAGTCATCAAGAATTACTTAAACCCCTCAAGAGTTAATTAAAACCACCAGGAGTTACTTAAACCCCACAAAAGTAACTTAAAACCAACAGGAATTACTTAAACCCTTCAAGAGTTACTTAAAACCATCAAAGATTACTACCGGAGTTACTTGAATGACCCTCATGAGAGATGTTAAAAAACAATTTTGTATTTTCCATCTTAGATCTGGAATTCTCAAGTGATTTGTATAGGAAGAGGGGAGGAGAAGGAGGGGGCAGGGGAGGGTAGGGCACGAAGGGGAGGGCAGGGCACGAAGGGGAGGGCACGGAGGAGGGGAGGGCACGGAGGAGAGGAGAGCCATGTTATGTTTTTTATGTGGTGTTGGTGGTTGGTGTAGAGGAGTGTGATAGCTTGGGAGGTCCTCGAGGTACATTTATACTACCCACTTATGTCATAGCTGATGAATGGAACGAAGGAGGAAGATGAGAATGAGAGGAAGGAGGAGGAATAAAAGAAGGAAAATAAAGATAGATGGGACTAAAATCGTGTACAGAAAGAATTGTAGGTAAGAAAGTTTGAGAAAGAAGAGGGAAATATATGATGAGTGAGGAAGAAGAGGAAGAGGAAGAAGAAGAGAATGTGGTGTAGTAAAATTGGAAGAGGAGTGAAGGGGAGGAGAAGAGGTATGGTAATGTTAAGGATTATGGAATAAGGAAGGGATGGGTGAGAATGAGAGATGCTTCAGATGGGAAGGTGGAATGGATGGTGTGGTGAGTGTTCTCTCTCTCTCTCTCTCTCTCTCTCTCTCTCTCTCTCTCTCTCTCTCTTTCATCAAGCATCCTTTCTACCTCCTTCACTCTGCTCCCCCCCCCCCCTTTCCTCCTCCCACTATACATCACCAGCCGACCAATCACGTGCCATCCTGGCCAGCTCCCTGGGTGTCCACAGGTTCTAATTGGTCACTCCTAGCTAATTACCTTACAAAGTCCTGCCAAGACTAAGTTCCACTGGGGAAGTCTTTCCTCGCTCGGCTGCCTCACATCACAAACTAACTCTCACCGACTTTGGAGCAGGGCGGGGAGGTGTGGGGAGGGTAGGGATGGATGGAGTGGGAGGATAGGGAGGAGAGGCTGGGATGATAGGGAGAGTAGAGAGGGGAGGGGAGAGTAGGGGGAGAGGTAATCTAATGAAACCTATTCCAGTTAATAACACTATAGTTCCTTCGTCACCCTACATCATCTTTCTCAGCCCTCCCAACTTCCCCCAGACCTCCCCAGCCGTTCTCGTAGCCTTAGGTCAACCGCATTACTTGCCAGGTTGAAGTTATCTTATACGATCTTCTCGAGTGATAGTGTTTCATCTTCCCTCAGCCGACGTCTTGTGCCCCCAGAGTTAATTTGGAATGTGTATTGTTAGCTTAATCGAGCTCATCTTGTGCTGAGGGAGAGGACACGGTGTTGTATGTTGAAGTATATTAAGTTGGTCAGCTCTTATGTGTTCTGTGAAATTGTTGTCTGTGTTTATGAAGAATAATTTCGTTTTCTAGAGAGAGGGACATTGTGTTTTTAATGGAGGTATTGTGTTTTTGGAGGGGGACGTTGTATATACTTTGGAGAGGACGTACTGTTTTGGAGAGGGCGTTGTATTTTGGAGAGGGCGTTATGTATTGGAGTGGATATTGTATCTTGGAGGGTACACTAATACCCATTTTAAGAGCCTCGTGTTCAGTGCCAGAGTATACTAAGAACATTTGGCACCCATGTCTGAGAGCTATATGTGTGTGTGTGCCTCTCAGATGGAGTACCACAGTCAACGCCTCACGAGACCATCTGGGAGGGACATACACACACACGTCTCTTGTGCTAATATTCTATAATGCAGAAACGCCTCCTTCCAGAACTCAATTAAACCCAACGCTGTGTTCCTCCTCCTCCTCTTATTCTTCTTCCTCTTTCTCTTCCTCCTCTTCCTCCTCCTCCTTCTACTCTCGTCTACTTCGTTTTTCTTCATCTCCTCCTCCCCCTGTTCTTTTTCTTCTTCTTCCTCTTTCTTTACCTCTTGTTCCTCTTCCTATTTTTCCTTTTTCTTCACCTCTTCCTCTTGCTCTTCCCATTCCTCCTCTTCCTCTTCCCTTCTCCTCCGTCGACCATTAGTGTAGTAGACAGGTTGTGGACAAGTTTTACAGTCAGTCTTGGTTAAAATTTAGTCTTAAATGAACGAAAGTATATAATGTTTTCTTGAGTAAGTTGATTGTTTAAATTATTATAGAATTTTATTAGTGAGGGTAATTTATTCTTTTACAAAATTTACAATAATTAATACGTGGATGTATATAAGGATAATTTATTTTTATTTGTTCTCAGTTAAATATTCATAATAAATATATACTGTAAATATTTATAGATGTGAAGATAATAATATTTTCTTAATTAACTTCATCAACTATTAACACGTTTTAGTAATAATCAAATAAAAATAATTAATACAATTTATAATAATTGACTTCATATTCTAAAAATTATCTACAGATGTTATTAAACTCATTATATTTCTCGACTATTCCCGTCGTAGTTATTACATTATTGTCAAGAATATTACATTACCAGGTTATTATTCCTCGCTCCCTGTGTTGAGTGACAGACAGTGGGATATAACAATCATCCGTCACCAGTTGTTGTTTATGTTTGTCGGTTTTAATGATTTTGCTGTGTGTTCCTCCAAGTCCATCAGCTTAGTCCATTAAAGTAAATATTTCTTCAGGCTGCAGGGATGGATTCCTAGATGAAACTTTCCCTGGGGCCTTCACACACACATGTATCCTAGGGCCCCCCTCACACACACGTATCCTAGGACCCCCCTCACGCACGTACCCTCGGGCCCTCACACACGTACGAGCCCCTCACACTTGTACCTTAGGCCCCCCTCGCACACAGGCCCCCTAACACACATACTCTGAGGCCCTCACACACGTTCCCTAGGGCCCTCACACACGTCAAGGCCACGCCGTCTAAACTTGCCAGAAAATTCTTCAATAAAGTTGGTGGCCAGAGAAGACTGCACCACAAAATTGTTCGTCCCAAGACATTTCCGAAATATGGTGTGATTAATGACGTGGTTCCTTCCCGTGTGTGTGTGTGTTATGTATGAGAGGCACAGTGTATGAGAACTAACCACTATCATCAAACATCAATAATATCAACCAATTATGAACCCGACACAAGTTACAAGAGTTTATATAGAGAAGGAAAATCTTACATCCCCGGGGAAAAAAAAATATTGGAATTCCTTTTCTTTTTATATATTTCCCGCTAATTTTTTCTCATCAATTTAAAGAACTAAATTTGTCTGGAGCTCAAATGACCCATAAACCAATATCCCAATTTCGTCTTGACCAAATCTCCTGAGTATGTGGTTCCGTTTCTCTCTTATATTTGGTACTTGAATTTTACCAGACATATGTTCCTAGATTTCGTCAACCAGAATTTGCAATGTAACTGGGAGTGTCTTATAAGTAACTGACTATCTGTCTGGCTGTCTACCTGTCTGTCAATCTCTCCCTGTCTCTCTGTCTGGCTCTTACATTAAATTGAAGCTTCTATCGGCTCTTCAGTTCAATATTGGTTCACTTAATCGAGTTTATGAGAATTACCAGATATGAATTGACTTTAGTCATTCTCCATGATATAAAACTACGGGATGGGATTTGTGATAAGTCTCCTTCACAGTGTCGAGAGGAGAGCAGTATGGAGGATGGAAGGTGGAGGGTAGAGGATGGAGGGTGGAGGGTGGAGGATGGAGGGTGGAGGATGGAGGATGGAGGGTGGAGGATGGAGGGTGGAGGATGGAGGGTGGAGGGTGGAGGATGGAGGGTGGAGGGTGGAGGGTGGAGGGTGGAGGATAGAGGGTGGAGGCTGGAGGGTGTAGGATAGAATATAAAGGATAGATTATAGAGAATAGATTACGGATTATGGAGGGGGATAGATCACCAATAGAATATAACGAAAGAATAGAAAGGTGGAGATGCTATTCAGATGTGATCAGTGACGACATCAACAGCAGTGAGTAGCACTAAGATGACGAGTGATTGTCAATGGAACTGCTCATGAATATATAAGTAGCTGGTGGAGTCTGGCAGGGTATAAGGATCACCAGGTATAAGTGGGTATAAGTGTAGGGATAAGTGGGGGTATAAGTGGGTATATGCTTAGTACCCAAACATCATCACATGGGTACAGAAACTCCTTAAGGCAACTGTACACACACACACACACACACACACACACACACACACACACACACACACACAGGTGACTCCCCAGCGCCTCAAAACTAGGGCACGTCACCTGTCCACTCGGCGCTGTATGAATGATTCAGGAACGCGATCACCAAAGGTCGATGTCATTCAGCGGCACTAATGGACCTTCGTAATAACTGAAATTCAAGACTCCAGGACCGGCAATTCTGACACGGGGAGGGAGGGTGTGACCTGGGGAGGTAAAGAGTGACCTGGGGGAAGGAAAGACAGACCTGGGGAGGGAAAGGGTGAACTGATGTGATGGAGGGTGACCTGGAAGACCTGATTTGGAGGGTGGGAAGGTGACCTGGAAGACCTGAGGGAGGGAGGGGAGGTGACCTGGAAGACCTGAGGGAGGGAGGGAAGGTGACCTGGAAGACCTGAGGGAGGGAGGGAAGGTGACCTGGAAGACCTGAGGGAGGGAGGGAAGGTGACCTAAAAACGCGACCGTGATGTAGCATTAGCGTTTACCTGGAAATAGTCTCCCAAGGGTCAAGGGTTGTTTCTGGGGTCGACACCTGGTGAGTACTGTCTCTGTTTGTGTGTACAGGTGACCTTAATTGTCACCTTCATATCCCGAACTTAACCTAACCACACCTAATCTAACCTAACCTAACCCAACCCAGATAATATTTCGTATCAAAGGTTCAAGATGGTGTTAGCATTAAATTCCCAAGAGGGTGAATAACTCAGACACACCATTAACACACTCAAGGTACATCAGCAGGTGAGAATATACAAGGTGAAGTCATGACACCTTCCGACTTACCTGGAAATCAAAGGGAACTCTGTTTTTTCACCTAACCTAACCTAACCTAATTTAACCCTATCACCGTAAGTACAATATACAATACGTGTGTGTGTAATAATAATAATAATAAACGGTTTTTTAATAGAGTTGCAGCCGGTGGCTGAAAATATACAGACTTACATTTGATTTAGACATAATGATATAATATGCGTTGAATACATTTACAGGGCTGTACAGTACATAAATCAGGAGTTGTTTATTATTTTAACAATAGATGGGATGGTGCTGTTCTTATATCTATCGGTGCGGGCTCTTATGGGCTGAATTTTGTTGTAGTGGCGGACTGCGCGAGGTGGGTGGGGGGCTGCCGGTGGCAGGAAGTGGTGCAGTAGTCCACGGCCAAACCTTGCCAGTGCTTGGTGGTGGAGGTCACTGAGGGATGGCATTTCCAGGGTGGAGAGAGCGTTGATGTAGCCGGAGTAGTCTGCGCCGAGCATGATTCTGCAGGCCCTTTACTGTACCTTCTCTAGCTGACGTTGTTGGGTGGAGTTGAGAGAAGACGACCAGGCTGGTGACGCATACGTTAGTTTGGAGAGAATAAAGGCATTGTAGATAGTCCTCAGCTCTGGCGTGGGTGTCCCAAGTGATCTAAGTCGTCGTAGCATGTAGAGTCGGTACAAGGCTGCCTTGATTGTGTTATTTACATTGCCTTTCAGTTCAGTTTGTTGTCTATAGTAACACCCAGGAGTTTGGCAGACTGCACTAACTGGAGAGGATGGGCACCCACTGTGACTGCTTGGGCTTGCACTGGAGTGGTGGCGGTATTGATGTGCATGACTACGGTTTTGGTGTGGTTGATGGTGACCTTGTTCTTCGTAGTCCATGCCTGTAGCCTGTCCAGGGTGCCTTGTAGCGATGTGTGTGTGTGTGTGCACTTCAGTAGTTTTGCATACATTAATATGCTCATATCTAGGTTAAGACATTGCCATAATAATAATTACAATAATAACAACAATAATAATAATAATAATAATAATAATAATACTTTCTACCAGTCTCAAATACACAGTCACCAAAATACAAAATACAGACACACCAAAAATGTATATTATATAAATTTTTGTTTATACACACATATGTAAACATCCATGTATGTACTTATGTGGGGATATACACACACACAGTCATACAGGAACGTATACATACATATTCTTATCCTACTCACCAGCCCTTACGTGTGTACACAGTCTCATGTAAGCAGAAGCAGACACACACACACACACACACATTAGCCTCCCATTAGACCAATTATAATGACCTGAAGAAGGTCCTCCCTCGGGTACTCCTGACGTCACGCCGTCTTTATGTGGCGAAGATGAGGGTAAATGGGTGAGGTGAATGGGTGAGGTAAATGGGTGAGGTGAATGGGTGAGGTAAGGGTAAAAGGAAATGTACGAGGGGAACGGAATTGAGTGAAGGTAAAGGCGTTTGATGAGGGGAAATGGGTAAGGGTAAATGGGTAACGGGAAATGGGGTTGATAAAAAGGAAATGGGTGAGGTGAGGGGAAATGGACGAGGGAAATTGGGTTACGTAATAGGAAATGAGTGAGGGGGAAAATGGCTGAATGTGAAGTGTGTGTGTGTGTGTGTGTGTGTGTGTTAGTGGCCGGGGGTAATGGCTCAGATAGGAGTCAATAGTCCTCTCCACCTTGACAGTACCGACTCTCGGGAAAACAACCTCCCCTCCTCCTCCTCCTTCTCATCCTACTCTTCCTTCTCCTCCTCCTCCTCTTCCACTACCTCCTCCTTCTCTCTCTCTCTCCCTCCACCACTTCCCCCCTCCCTTCTCTCCATTTCCTCCCCCACCTTCCTCTCACCTCTCTGTCCACCTCCTCTACCCCTCTCCACCACCTTCCTCTCCACCACCTTCCTCTCCAACACACTCCCCACCACCAACACCACCTCGACGCTGACACAGAAATTGCCTTCCTGTTTGGTTAATGTGGTGTGAGGTGACCCGCTATTACCCTCCCGCTGTGATTGCCTTTACCTGTGAGAGAGAGAGAGAGAGAGAGAGAGAGAGTGAGAGAGAGTGAAAAGATGAACGAGCTGTGGTTTAGATTACGTAGATTATACAAATGTACTAGCCAAATTTATTAATACACACACACACACACAACACGGCAGCCTCTGAGTTCAGTAATTACAGCCGACTTCACGTTTGATCTGAGAGGAGTTTCAAATTAATTTCCAGCCATCCGTCTAAGGCCAGAAAGATGCTGCCCTCTGTTGGAATTTCACAGACTGGGATTTGTGTGTTTCCAGCAGTGAAAGTTGTCCGGGGATTTATGGTAATTTGGGCCCCTTGTACAGAACGGATTTTCGGTTGACTGGAGGATAATTTTTAACCTTTTATAGAGGGAAAACTTTTACTTGTGTGTTTTTGATACTTTGGCCATTTAAAAGAAAAAGTTTTACTCGGGAGTATTTGGTAATTTGGGCTGTTTAGATAGGATAATTTTCCTTGGCTATTTAAAGCTTTTTTAAACTTTTTTTTTTTGCCATTTATAGACAAAGCTTTTCCTTGAGTGTTTTGTTATTTAAATCTGAAAAAATTCCCTGGAAATTCATAATAATTTAAAATCGTTTAGCTGATCTTTATTTTTACATAGAAATTTAGTTAACAATAGAGAACTTTACTACAGACAGACAGACAGACAGGGCTAACGCTATATCTCCCCACTATAGTTCTGGCAAGCGGCATAATAAAACCTAGGGTAAGCTTAGGTTATGTTTCATCACCAGACAAAATAAGCTGGGGATGTCTTAAGCTTCAGGTGATCTGAACCGAGTGTCGACCTTCTCGAATCAATAAACAATCGACTCTTCGACCCAACAGGTGAGAGAATAACGCCCTACACCTGATTAATGAGCTCTTTTTACCTGACCCACATCCCTAACTCACCTGGCTCACTTGTAATCGCCTGGGTCTTGTTTTGGCTGCTGTGAGAAGCTATCCGGCATTTTTTTTTTATATAATGTGTTGTGTCAGTGTTATATAAGTGTTATATATAGTGTGTGTGTGTGTGTGTGTGTGTGTGTGTGTGTGTGTGCGTGTGTGTGTGTGTGCGTGTGTGAGTTATACCCCTCTGTTATTATCACAAGTTCAAATTGGTTATTCGCTGCTGTTTGAATTTTATTGGACTAAATAAAGTTATGTTTTATAGATCATCATTTTTTTGTGTTTACGAGAATATTGGCAAATTTTTTCTTTACTATTGATGTTAATTCTTAGGTTAGTTTAGTTTAGGTTAGGTTAGTTTAGGTTAGTTTAGGTTAGGTTAGTTTAGGTTAGGTTAGGTTAGGTTAGGTTAGACGTGGTTGAATAATCTAGGTGAGGGTTAAAATCCTCACATAATAATTCGTATATGTGTTAGGTGATCTACCATAGAATGTTAAAAAAAAAATTGAGTTAGCCATTGTAGCAGATTTTATTGGTAGGATGATCTAGGTGTTGCTGTCGTAACCAGAGACAAATGGGTTATTGAAAACTGCAGTTCATTTTACTGGGGAAAAAAAAATAGAGTTAAATGTTTTCAAATATCCCAGAGTGTATTTTCTCGAAGGCTCGTACGATAAAAAATTCTCGTAAGTGAATTTGAGAGAATATAACTCCCGAGAAAGCTCTGTTTAACGGCCCAGCAAGGTGGATCACAGGTGTAGGTGGACCAGCAAGGTGGATCACAGGTGTAGGTGGACCAGCAAGGTGGATCACAGGTGTAGGTGGACCAGCAAGGTGGATCACAGGTGTAGGTGGACCAGCAAGGTGGATCACAGGTGTAGGTGGACCAGCAAGGTGGATCACAGGTGTAGGTGGAGCAGCAAGGTGGATCACAGGTGTAGGTGGACCAGCAAGGTGGATCACAGGTGTAGGTGGACCAGCAAGGTGGATCACAGGTGTAGGTGGACCAGCAAAGTGGATCACAGGTGTAGGTGGACCAGCAAGGTGGATCACAGGTGTAGGTGGACCAGCAAGGTGGATCACAGGTGTAGGTGGAGCAGCAAGGTAGATTCAGAACTCATTCCCATCAAAACCTCCCAAAAGCGTATCTACTCATTAGCAGAGTCTGAGGCGTAAAATTGGATTGGACACAGAGCCGATGAAATGATTCAATATTTCGATGACGCAATTTAAATATGCAGATTGAATCATCATAGGTGTTACCTTACCTTGGCTAGTGCTGGACACGGTCTCCTTGTTGCACCCATCAGACCAGATAGCACCTATCAGACCAGACCAGACCCACCAGACTAGACCAGACCCACCAGACTGCACTCACCAGACCAGACCTCACCCACCAGACCACACCCATCAGACCAGACCGCGTCCACCAGACCAGACCGCATCCACCAAAACGCACTCACCAGACCACATCCACCAGACCGCACCCATCAGACCAGACCGGAACCCAGCAGACCGCACCCAGCTGCCGTATATATCTGGATCATATTGGAAGTTGAAAGGAAATTTTGGGTTTGATTTTGGCCCTCTGACCTGACCTGACCTGACCTGAAAATTACATCTCAGGTGATAATAAAGATCAAGACATAGTAATAATAATAATAATAATAATAATAATAATAATAATAATAATAATAATAATACCACTATCACCATTACCATCACTACCATCACCCCCATTACCACACCAACACTACCACCATTACCACCACTCCTACAACTAGTAACAATAATAAACTTCGGCCACACACACACACACACACACACACACATTCTGAAAGCAACTCCCAGCTGGTATATTTTTTCTCTTCCTTCTCCCAAACACCGTACAAGGTTCTGTACTATGTGGTGTGTTGTGGGTAGTTATGGGGTTTTTCTTTGGGCTGCACTCCTTCTCAGGGACACAATGGAACCGTGAGCGTAAAATGATCCGGTCGTGTGTGTGTGTGCGTGTGTGTGTTTCCGCTCTAACTCTTTGTTTATGTTCGTGACGTCATCAAAGGCGCCCCCTATGGCTTTTGCTGGTGGCTGAGGCTTTTGTAAACACGGAATTTATATTTTCCTTTATATTGTACAGCTTTTGATATATATATAGACTTTTGTGTGTGTGTATATATATAAGGTTATATACACATTTACTAATATATATAATGTATATATCTCGTTTTATGCTTTCTTGGTCTACTGTATTGCTGAAAGAAATATTACAAAGCGAAAAACACATAAGTATATCCACAATGCACTACTAAACTTACGACACTTATGAGGAAAAACAACAAAGCATCAACAACGACTAGTTTATGGGATCTGAAACCAAACAAATAAGAGAGAAAAATATATATTCCTGTTGTGCTGTACATTATTTTTTTTTTTTTTAGTCAGTGGAGGATGAGAAGTGAGGAACAGAGGAGTGAGAAGTGAAAAGAAGTGAGGTCGATTTTCAGTTAGATTCTTATGCCTGTTTGTGGTGTCTGGTGTGGATGGATGAGATAAAGTATAGACGATAAGAGGTTCATAGGTTATAAATGACAGGGGATTGAGTACTATTGTTTCCTTCCGTATGTAGTGTTGACAACCTTAAGAATTTCCCTCTTCTTCTTCTTCTTCTTCTTCTTCTTCTTCTTCTTCTCCTATTCCTTTGTCTTCTCCTTTACATTTTGATCTTCCTCTGTATCTTCTTTTTCCTCTTAATCTACGTCTGATTACTCTCTCTCCTCCTCCTCCCTACCCCTCCTTCCCATCCTCCTCCTCCTCTTATTCTTCCACTATTATCCTCGCCTCTCCTCCTCCTCCCTACCCCTCCTTCCCCTCCTCCTCCTCCTCTTATTCTTCCATTATTATCCTCGCCTCTCCTCCTCCTCCCTACCCCTCCTTCCCCTCCTCCTCCTCCTCTTATTCTTCCACTATTATCCTCGCCTCTCCTCCTCCTCCCTACCCCTCCTCTTTATCTACCCATCTCCCAGTTCACACGCTGCAGTAACAACAGGGCTCTCCCTCTTCCCTCCAGCACACACAATACCTTCTTTACACTCTTCACTAAGGCCCTGTAAGACTACCCCCTCTCCTACCCCTCCCCATCCCTCCCTCTCCTCCACTACCCCTCTCCACCCCTCTTCTCTCCTCCTTCCTCCACCCCTCTCTCCCCCTCCCCCAACCCCTCTCTTATCACCTCACCCCTCTCCCCCATATTCGTCTTATTCATTACCTCGCTCTTACCCTCTTCAGGAAAACGTAAAAAAGTCTTTGCTCTCTCACACTTCTCAACACAAACGAGCTCCCGTAGTCATTTGCATAATTAAGCTGATGATGCTATTTGGCAGCTGGTCCGCATTTAATTCCGGGTTGCCTAGCCAAGTTCTTGCAGAGGAAGTAAAGGCACAGGCATCCTTAACCTGAACCGGAGTTATGTCTTGAGGTGTTGGATGTTGCTTTGAGAGATAAATACGCCTATGTGAACGATGTTTAATGACTCGTTAGTAAGTTGTTGTATCTGAAACACTGAGATACTAATGAACGATGCTTAATAACCCTGAACGGAGGAGGTGGAGGAAGCAACAACAATAACAACAACAACAACAACAACAACAACAACAACAACAAAAACAGTCCAACAACTCTAATCCTTATTCACGTGTTGTTTATTTGTTTCTTTCCTTAATTACTTTCTTTCCTGGTTGTTTAATTGCCTCAGTGATTTAAACAAGAGAGTTTTAGAAAGTTCATGAGAGGTGGGTGGAAGGCGGTGGGTGGAGGGAGGTGGGTGGGTGGAGGTTGGTGGAGGTGGAGGTGGGTGAAGGTGGAGGTGGGTGGGTGGAGGTGGGTGGAGGTGGGTGGGTGGAGGTGGAGGTGGGTGAAGGTGGAGGTGGGTGGGTGGAGGTGGGGTGGGTGAAGGGAGAGGGTTGACTTCAAGCATCTGGATCTATCTCTGTCAGATCAACTTCATTCGGTCAATAGTCTCTGGGTTTTTCAGGTACGAGTCGAAGTGGTGAACCGGGGAGAAATTGACGATCTTAAGAGCTACGTTTACTCACGATTGAGAGAGAGAGAGAGAGAGAGAGAGAGAGAGAGAGAGAGAGAGAGAGAGAGAGAGAGAGATGTCAGAATGGGTAAACCGGATAAAAGTCATTTATTAGGTTAGGTTAGGTTAGGTTAGGTTAGGCTAGGGCAAGTTTCTTGACGCCATTTGCCCCTGTCTACCCAACAGTAATTGGGAACCTGGATGTTAATCGATTTGCGGATCATGTTCTGGGGTAATGGTTAACCAGTGCAGTTTGCGAGTTGTCTCGGACTATTCCTTGATATTGGGTCATGCAGCTCGTTAACTCGGGATGTGGTTGTTGTGTTGGCGACAGCTTCTATACCTTAAACAAATTCATGCTTAGGTGGCCCTTGGACCGGCCATCCTCGTCACACTAAGGTCAACCATTATTATTATTATTT